>VZSV01000411.1:81788-121780 GCA_013398735.1 Nothocercus julius
AAGAAAAAAAACACCTTACAAGCATAATGTGCACTGCCATTATCACTGTGGACTCTCCCACACCGCCATAAAGATAGTTTAAACTTAACTCAACCTCCTGGCTCTCTCATTTATCAGATACAACTCATTATGTTTACTCTGCCATTCCAGGCATTGCACTATAGGATTATTTTTAAAAGCCAAAATGAATACTCTGAAGTACACTCCTGTCATGTTGCTACGAGTTTTACAATGAGCAGGAAAGCAAACTGCTCTGTTCCAGGTGTGAAATATCTTCCCAGCTGCTTTTCTGAAACTGTGTTTTCATTCTGTGATTCATCAACTAAGGGCAGGCCTCACTTTGGGAACACCAGTCTGCCAAAATTTAACAGCCTTGATATTTCCAGGATGCTTGCTTTCCCACCACCACCACCACTAAAATAATTTACTGCTAAACACTTGCAAATACTTACACACAAATCCTTGTTCCCATGGAGGTCCACACCACAGGAAATAATTTCCGAGGACCAAACTGACGCTCAGAGAGCTTCTCCAGGCACCAGCTCTCTTCTGGCCTTCCAGCCACAAAGGCACTGAGGGGCCAGGGGAAACAAAAACAACAACAAAGCCCGAATTGTGGGATCCCACCTTCCAGCCGTCGTGTCACACACTCCCTAGGTGGCCATGGAGGTGGGAGATTGGAGAGTTTCCACCAGGAGAGGGTTCTCCAAGAGCAGCTTCTTCAAGAAGAGCTTAGGTGTAACTGATACATGAAAGCTGTCATTTGGATTTGGGTACCTTCTGAGTGCCTTTAAAGCCCTCTATATTTGAGCCATCTAAACAGGAAATCAGAGTAGAAGGCAGCTTGACCTGCAAAGGTTCTTCTTTCTAGTCTTCCTTTCCTTGCTGCTGGTGTGGCATGTTCACTTGATACATCTCGGCTCTAAAAAGATCAGATGTTTCTGAATGGAAAGCAATAGGATTTTCTCCACGGTGCCATTTCACTCCAGCAATTCACTTTAATTCCTAAGCCATCAATGTGAGGTAGATAAGTACCTTACTTAACAGCTAGGTAAGCACTTCCACTGCGACCTTCCCAACTTTACCCAAAAACTCTGCCTCAAAATTAGGTATAAAACTAGCCATGCTAGGTTACAAACTAGGTTACACTAAAAGGCCAAAATGCACTTAGAGCAAATATAGTTGCACAAAACATATGGCCATTTTTACATCACAAAATCATAGAAAAGCAGCAACGTGCCAGGACTTTCAGTACTTCTTTTCCCCAAAACACAATACCACAAATTTCTGTCAAGCTTTGCAAAGCAGATGCATGAGGTACCCATTGCTAAGGCAGTAACTATATATTCCCTATAGGATGTACACCTATATACGCACTCTTAACCCCATTCGACACCAAGTACCATAGGGCATAGCGTTCGGATTACTCTCACACAGAACTGTGTTGATAGGGATTGAGAGTTTCTCACAGCATGTGAGCAAAAAACTGCCTCACCTTGCAATCAACAGCCAGAAAAACTTCCCTAGAAATGCTCTAGCAGGTGCAAACAGAACACCAGGCCCTAAAACTAAGGGCCTAACCAACCAGTGCATTTCCTTTATTACGTTTATTAACTTCCAGATTAATTTGCTTGTATTGCAAATGTTTGACTGGCTTTGTTTTTCCTTCATTACACCTGCTCTACAGTTTTAGGATTGCTGATTATTTTGGTTACCATCTCTGTTATTGTTTTGTTTTGTTTTTGTTTTTTTTTTTTTTTTTTTTTTTTTTTAAAGAGTATGCTTAGGAGACACACAAGTAATTATACTGACATTCTCCCTCAAATAAGCTCAATCTCTGATCACTCCAGAGTGCTGCCTTATTCTCCATCAGTGTGCTCATTTCCAGAGATGGAAAGTTGGACACAGAAGAGATGAAGAACCTCTCCCTCAGCTTTCCCCACCAGAACAAAATGGCTATATTCCTCTAATCTTCTGTATTACCCAAACTCTCAAAGTGACATTACCTCTACTTCTAACCATGAAACAAATTATGAAAGAGACTGCTCGTCACAAGCACAGGGGATGGACCCACAGTCCCTCTAGTAACATAGCTGGAGCAAGAATTCACCAGAGGGAACTTCTCCCCTCCTACAACTTTCTTTCGCCCAGCTGGAAAATAAAACCAAGAACAGGCCAGAGGAGGCAATGCAGTAACAGCATCCCAAAACACCACAGCCATTCAGGAGAACACTGAGAAATCATGAGCAGCAGGTGGGCAGGTATCTTTGCGCTAAGTCAGAAATTACAAGTAACACCTGCTGAACCACTGGTGCCATTATTTCCTTAAACAGCTGCTCCTGGCAGCACCTCCACCCATAGTAAGAACAGAAAAGTTTCAGTTTAACCTGTGAAAACCTCCCAGCAATACAGTGGTGACTCTTGGACATCTGCCCCTCCATGATTTAAATGATTAATCAAGGTTTCCAATAAACATTAGTTATGAGAAACAACCAAGTTAATTTCAAGAAACAACAACAACAACAAAAAACTTTTAGCTAATATTAAAAAAAAAAAAAAAAAATGATACTTCACTTACTTTACAACCTCAAACAACCACTTATTTTGCTACTTCATTCTACAGTTTCATGGCCGCAGGAACCTTGCCAGCTCTAGCATGCTCCACTTGGCACCCAGCGCAGCGACCTTCGCTCCCTCACGGCTGCGCTGGCCCTTCAACACCATCCAGCCCAGTACATCCGTAAGCGCACGCGGTGTACGGCAGCATCCAGAAGTTTCCTACAAGACCAGAGCCGGCCCCCGCGCAGCCACCACTCTGCTCCGTCCAGCTCCGTCCAGCTTCTCCACACGGGGACACCAACAAGCCCCAAACAGCATTATAAAAATAATAATTAAAAACGTTAAAGAACAAGCCGAGCGGCACCCCCGCGCTGCAACGTCCTGACACGGCCATCCCGACGCGCTCCTTACCGTATTCGCGCGGCTGCGGGACGATGCGCAGTGCAGAGTTGCCACTATCCGCGCAGAGAAGGCGGCTGGAGGCGGTGACAGCTCCAGCCCGCTCCCCTGTGCCCAGGGCCGGCCTGGGGGGAGAGGCCGACGGAGGAGGGAGCGGCGCTGCCCGCCCTTTCCCTTCCCCTCCCCGCTCCCAGCAGCGGCTCCCTCCGGCGGCGGCGGCGCTGGAGCGGCCATCCCCCTCCCGCCCTCCCTCCTTGCCTGCGTGCCTGCCTACCCGCCTACCCCGCCCCGGGCCGGGCCCCTCACGCAGGGGGAGCCCAGGCCAGAGCCTAGGCTTGGGCTGCCCAGCCTCCTATCCCGGTATACGGAGAAAAATCACGTAAAATAGCAGCTTGGTGTTGAGGTGCCCAGCTGGGGCACAAAAACATCAAGGGGGTCCACGCTGCCTTTACAGTCCAGCACCTGGGGCTCCATAACAAACGCCCAAACTCCAGCTCGGCTGCTCCCGTTGGGGAGAATGGGAACATGCATAATGAGTAAAACAATGTGTGAAAGCCACCCGAGACAAGCAAGGAGGGAGAGGAAGCACCCACATCCGGGTTTCAGCAAGCCAAGCTCTAGCCGCCTCCCTCCTCCCCCCCCCCCCCACACACACAAAAAAAAAGGGGGGGTCGGTGCCCTCCTTACGGCCAAGGACTCAGTCCCCCAAGTTACCTTGGAAGTCAGCTGGGATGAGCACGACGTGAGGCTCATTCCTGGCGTAAATAATTAAATGCGCGAGGAAACAAAGTGGAATTTAATTAACAGGATTGGAGAGGCCCTGCCCGGGTAGTGCCATCAACTGATAGTTGGGGCCTCTCCTAGGGGGTGGATGCGGATTGTTACAGACAAAGGAAATGATTTGATCATCTCCTCTTAAGGCAGGGACGGAGTAAAAGAGCAGTTGCCATACCGACATGACCTCTTTGTAGCGTCTCCTCAGAAGGGGAAGATCCAGAAACAGACTCGTGGATGAGCTTCCTAAGCGGGAATAGATACAGAGGCAAGATTTACAGCCCAACCTACCCCGAGGCATTTCCTCCCAGCTGATTCAGGCAATACGGTGCTTAAACATTTGCAAATGCATTTATTGGGGGTCAGCTTCAGGCTGGGCTTCAAAGTGTAAGTCTGCTTTCTGCAGTGCTTCACATTATGGAAACAGGCAGAAAGGTGAACATAAGGGCAGTGACATCCAAATACTAAGAGCAACATAACAAACAGAATACAAACTAGGTCCCAAAAGTGCTCATTTGCACAAAACTAGACAGCATTGCTAGGAAAACTCCAGGACATTTAGAAGGCAGACATAATCAAAATCCTTTATTCACCTTTACATCTGAAATCTCTTCTTTCTATGTTCCAACTAGAGAAAGAGACCACATGTTGCAGACCTTTCAGACATGTGCATCTCACCAATTTCAGGCTGTTTCTTCTAAACCTTCTGCTGAATCAGCACCATCTGCACAATATGGATTACGCTTAAATAATACCTAATGTGTCCCTAAATCAAGCTGAATGGGATGGGGAATGAATCTGGGAATAGGATCAATCTCTTAATCAGCGGTGCACAGGTGTACACAATCAGCCACTTCAAAGCCTTGCTGAGCCTCACACTATTCAGTGTTTTCTTAAGGCCCCATTACACAAATCACATGATTATCTGAAAATTTTATCACTGAAAAAAAGAGATAAACAGGATTACAATCAACTTCTAGTTTTCTACAGCAGAAGTTTTGAAACTTGAACTCCAAGACTCCAAAAACAGAAGGCAAAAACTATTATTTAAAAAAAAATAAAATTAGCATGTGATTTTGATGTCCAACACATGATTTTGAAATGCCTGAGCTTTGGCAGTACTGCACATGTGTGCAGATATTAGCTCCCAGTTGCATATATTTTTTGCACAGATATAGCACAAACAACAAAAAAAAAAACTTTTTGCATGCCATGTGAAGAATCAGTAAGTTCAATATGTAGTTACTGCCACAGCATAAATTTAACATAACTGCATGTTGTTTGTATATTAAAAGCACGCTTTGACAAATAATTAGGAGATTCACAGAATCACAGAATGGTTAAGACTGGAAGGGACCTCTAGAGATGATCTAGCCCAACCCCCCTGCTCAAGCAGCAACATGTAGAGCATGTGGCACAGGGTGGCACCCAGGTGGGTTTTGAAGATCACCACAGAAGGAGACTCCATCCCTCCTCTCCTTGTGTTTGCTACGAACAGGGAAGAAGAGAAGAGGAGGATACCTGTGTGTCTGTGCTTTAAAGAGGCCAGATCATATTTGAACCTGCCCAGAGGTGCAGCGGTGCAGACTTTGGAGTTAAACATTCATCTCAGACACGCATTGCTGAATCAAGACTTCTGCTGTGCAAAGTTGCTAAGTTAAACTACTAATCAAAAGTGGATAGCATTGTACTTTAATGACACTGCAAACACTTAAAAATTCCAAAGAACAGGGCAACACAAGTCACTGTAGTGACTCATACCTTTTACAGGCTGGAGGTAATTTGTCCCTGATGTAGATTGGTGCTTTATTCTTAGTTTTATATACAGAAGCAGCCAAACTTGAGCAGTCTTTTGGTTACCCATATACAGCTTCTTAAATGACAATGAAGAGGGCCAACTCTTTTGATCATCATCAAGCTGAAGCTAACCACACACACTTGTTAGAAAACAAGAATTTGAAAAGAAAGTTATGCAGAAATCAGGGCACAGAATGAAAAATGATTTTCAGTTGTATTTACATGTTGCTATTTTGCTTAGACAACACAATTCCAAACCAAAATAGTATTCTTTCATGTACCTACAATATATACAGATACATTGCTGACATATGTTAGGTTTATAACCAGTCATAAGGCATACAGATGTGCATCATATTTGTGTCAGGAATACTTAATAGATCCCAAATTTCCTGTGAACAAGGCTCCCAAACCTCGGTGCACTCTTTCAAAACAGAACATTTAGTACAAATTTGTAATCTAACTTTAGTGTCAGAAACCTCTAAAGAGTAACTTCTTTGGAGTTTCTTTAATGATTATTAACATGTACTTAAAGCAAAGTACATTCTACAAATAAAAAAAAATGAATCTAGATGGTAGTATAAGTGAACATTTGGTTCAATAAGATCAGCCCTCATCTTCTTAAATATGACATATCGCAAAACACTCATGTTCACTCAGGAGAAGATAAAATGGTTTGTGGATTGCTCAGCAAATACAAATGATAAACAGTACTTCAGAGTACTGCCAAAATGTGCATTAGTTTCCCAGATAAGCGGTTTACCAATAATTTTTTTCACAGCACTTCTCTATGCGTCTGTAAGTTAGGCAGTTCCTGGAAACTATTGCTTTGTTTTTGAGATTGCTAGGAAACTATCTTACTCAAATGCTGGCTAGTCTTAAGAAAACAGAGAAAAACAATTTCAAAATTATCCTACACTTCAGATTTTTAATTATTTCCATGAGTAATCAGTGCAAAAAAAGCACTAAAAAATAACGCTTACTTTTTTTTTTCAACAAGAAAAAGCAGAGCTCTGTAGTAACTAGGCTTTTTGTTTGCTTGCTTGCTTTCATTTTCAGTAAAACAAATGCAGATTTATATCTGAAATGCTCTACATGTGATAATCAACTTATTCATGTATGGTTTACAGAACTAGCCTTGCATATGTCAACTGTGCACATTAACGCACCATTTCATATATTTTCAAGCTACCAATTGATTTGATATTTAACCCCATGTTGTACCTACTAGGAATCAACACACAATACCTGTGTTCCACCATTGATTTACTGGTAGAGAATATGATATCTATATATTGTGGTCAAATAGCCCATATTAAATCTTTTGATTCAACAAAAACACCAGTGGTGTACTACAGATGTGAGAACCTGAAATCCATATCTAATTTTGGTAAAGTGATGCAATATTAAAATAGAAAGATAAAATCCCTCTTTAAGCCATATGAATAACTTCAGTCCAGCGAGCTATGGAAAATCTATGATTAATGTCATTATTATTTTGTACTCTGACTCATTATAAAGCACATGGATAAGGAACAGCATTCTGTGTATTTCCAACATTTTCTCCAAGAAGTAACTTATCCCATTTTCGTACTAAATGATTGAATTTTGCAGGTTACCAACCTGCAAGACAAAGGTAAGAGCATGTCTACATCGCCCACTACAGGCTAGTACAGGAACACTCAAAATAACCATGAAAAGTACAAACAGGACTATACATTTTTAAATTAGGCTCATTTAAATTAGGCTCATAGATTAGGCTTTTAATGTTGGTAGAACTTGCAGTGTGGTGTAATTATTCATGTCATCGAATACATCTAATACTTAGATATAACAAAATTTTCCTGTGATATTATCTGATAAACACTTTGCTAATCTCTAGTTCCCTTCAAATGTTCCTCTTTCTTTTTTTTTTCTTTTATTATTTTGAAAGAAATAAAAAAGCATTAAGAAGAAACTACACAAGAACCACTATAATTGGCAAGTTTAAAAGTGCTGTAAAAAAAAAAAAAGCTGCAAAAAGCCTCTGCTACATCATAGCACTGATGCTTTATATAACATATATTAGCACTAGTATATTCCAGCAAAAAAATAAACTCCCCTTTTTCAACATGAGGCTGGTGGTACTGGGTAGGGTAGGCCAATCACTACTTGACATGGAGAAAACTGGGAGGAAAGAAAGTTAAAAGAAAAGTAATACAGTTCCTGCCTTTTCTCATAACTGAATCAGATCCTGTGATAGGCCTTGGACAGAAGTTCTCCACACAGAGATATATTGCACAATTCTTCAGCCCTTGTGACAGGAGGCAATGAAGAATGAAGTGCCACATGCTCTATACTCAATGCAACGTGACTGAAAATTTAGTGCAGCGTATACAAAAATTGCTTCAAGTGGCTACAGAACATTCGAAGGGAAACAGAGAACCAGGACCACAATATCATAATAGGCCTTATCAAGCTTCAGTGCATCACTTTCTATGTATTTTTACCATTGTCTGCTTCCTTTTTTTTTTTTTCTCAGTGGCACAGAATCTTCAAGATGATATGTACCCCCACATCAACCTATACCCTTCACATAGCAAATCAGGCCCAACTCAGAATGACATGCAGGGCAGTTTTTATTGGGAATCTCTGGAATACTTGGTGGTTAACCTCTCTACACTCTGGCTCTCCACTTCCTTCATACATCCCTCAAAGCCTGTCTGCACCAGGCCCCTATATATGAGACACCAAATTCCCCAGAGCCTCTCAGTGACCTCCTAGAGCACTCACAGCACTCCCCAGCCACTCTTCTCCAGCTCCATGTGGTCCTTCACCCTACCTCCTTTGGACTTAGGACTGGTATGGCCCACAACACTGGGCCTTGTCCAAGACAAATAATTTTCTTGTCTGTTTTGTTTGTTTGTTTTTCACAATAAAAGCTTTGAGAATGAATCTGCTGTACAAGTGTGCCCATGAACAACATAACTGTGTATATACACTACCTACTGATGGAGGTGGGTGGATTCCCTCAAACCAACATGATGACAAGCTTTCTCCATAGCATCCTAGCTCCTGGGCATGGTCCCCCAGTATCAGTTAGCAATTACAGTGAGCACACATAATTCTTTGTGAATGAGTAACCACAGGTTTGCATGCAGGGTTAGACCCTTCACAGAGTACAGGTTAGCCACCACTCTCTTAGAGAATATGGAGCCAGAGAGTTGGCTTCTCCTTGTCTTTTCAGAGATTATTTTAAAAATGGGATTATTTAGATAAGGAACATCTATGTGTATATAGACACATCCTTCAAGTAGTGTAAACAGAAAATGTGTTTAACATGGAGTTTCCTTCTAATTACCTCTTCTTAAGCATAGTGTGCTAAGTCTCTGTAATAGGTAAAACCAATTGCTCTGTCCCTGCATCTTTGTCCAGTGCTCCACTATTGCTTGGCTCCTTTTCACAACCTTACCTATTTAAGGAAGTTTCCTCAGCTTTCATTACAATGGCAGCTGCATGAGAGCATGAAGGACTTGAACAGCTCATCTATCATTTAGATTATGGGGCTGGCGTTTTCCCTCCTCAGGGGATCTGATGTCTGTTTTCTAATTCACAATAGCATGATGCAAAGCAGATTCCTCCCAAAGAGGGGAACCTTACCTGTAAGTGTACATTATCAAAGAAAGACTCAACGAGAACAATTAAAAAAAAAAAAATCATTCCTATGACTTGACAGATATCAGCCTCCAGGGTCCACACACCAAATCCTGTTGCAAACTCCTCTGTCTTTTCCCTTCCACTCCATACTCCAATCTTTATAAATCAAAATATTCCTTTCCTCCCCACTTTGAATGATGGAAGAGGAGGAGACACCACTTTCAAGTCTGGGGAGCACTGATTTTGTCCAATGACTTCAGGAGAGTTGCAGTAATATGACTTAGGATACTACGACTTACAAAAAAATTCTTCAGTTTGCTATAACAAAATAGAAGAGAGGACCAGCACTGCTGTGTGTGTGAACAAGACAAAAATAGGTCTGTTATATTTTCCCATAACTGCTACTCAGCTCTGCAAGGCGAACGAAAACCAGAAGAGTTTTGAATGAGAAGGAGGAAAAGTTCCATCAGCTATTGCAAAACACAAGGGACCACATTTGCTACTTGTACAATGACAAATTCTCAGCATAGCATCTGCCAAGCAAAATTTAGGAAGAAAAAAATAAAAAAAAATCTCTCTTAGAAATCTTTATGAAGAGTGTTTTAACAGAATTTTATTACATTTTTACTGATTGTCTTGTCAGTGTATGTAATGGGGGCAAAAAACATTTTCTTACAGTTTGAAACTCCCAATAGGTTCCAAAAAGTTGCTTTTTGCTTGCATGTAACTCATACCATTCCTAAACAAGTGGAGACAAAGATATTATTCATAGTGGCTACTGCCAATCCCCTAAAGAGCACTTTGCTGATATACTTCAGACTGAGCATCCTGCCAGGTTCTCAGCCAGTATCAGCTGAATAGTCCCTTTGCCTTTAGTGAGAGACCTCTGCTGAATAAAGCATAACCTTGTTTGAGGACTTGGCACAGTGAAGAAAACAAGGATTTAGAGTCGCAGTCCTTTCTCTAATCCTCCTACCAGCATACCTGGTAAACCACTGCTAGGTTATTTTGGCAATGCAAAACTTAATCCTCTACATCAAATCGGTCCTGTGCTGTTGCTGAAATGTTGTCCTATCATAAGTATCGTTTTGTTGCCTCAGAAAAGAACCACTCCAAACAAAGCAATTTCTGGACTTACGTACAGTTGTCTAGAAAATGTTGGTTTAGTCTCCTCCAGTGTCAACGCTAATTCTGCAATACAGAAGTCTTACTCTGCTGTCCACATCTGCTGGTAACACACCCACTTACCTCTTAGATTATGCCACTTTTAAGAAAAAGCAAGAGACAGAATAGAGAAAGATACACAGTAAGAAGCTACTGACTACAGCACATGCAGCACCAGGAAAAGCACATGGGCTTCAGCAAGAGTGATGTTGGCTGCAAAGGCCGGTAACAGCTCAGAGAATAAAACTTTGTTGGATAGATACAGCCTAGGTCATGCTGCTGTCTAATGTAGGATGAGAAAAAGAACCTGAGCAGACCTGCTCTCTCAACCAGTATTTTTTTTTTTCCTGCACAGGAGGGAGATGAGACCTCCAGAAATATTTCTATTCTTCTGCACAAACTGGCCAAGTGGGGAACCCAACAAGACCTAACAATGTCTCTGCACTTTTTGTATAGACAAGTATGCATGTGAGGTAGACACATTACCAAAACAGTTAGAGCATCTCAATGTACAGGTACCGTACCTTTTTTAGGCATAAATTGTTGCTGAGGACAAAAAAGGCACAAGGTCAAACTTAAAAACTACCCATATGAAAATAAAATATTCAAAAACTACCCATATGAAAATAAAATATTCCAAAACAATCCTTTGCTTGACTTGTTAGGTTTCTCAGGTAAGACACAAATCATCTTTTCAATCAGAAACATTGATATACCCTTGTCCCTATCTGGTATCAAAGCAACAGACTGCCACAAATTAAAAGAAGATCAAAAACATGAATCTAATGTAATCTAGATCTTTCAAGAAGGAAAAATAGATAAACACAGAGCTGTGTTAACACTAGAATATGCTGTTCTACAGAAAATGTCATTGGCATTGAGTTGCTAACACGCTTTGCCCCCAATTTAACATTGTTATAGTATGTACAAAACAAATGTGCCCTTGCAAATACCCACATATTCACAAGTAAGCAATACCACTGCTGGAAGCATGCAGAGCTGTGACAAACAGAAGTCACTACCCTTAGCACATTTCCTATTTATCTTTCCTACATTTGCATGCTAGTCTCACATGTTCTTTCATGCTTACATGTAGAAGGAGCTCCTAAATGTTGTTTTATGCTATTTTTGGCAGTAGCAGATGCATTACCACAAGCTGTTCTAAGTCCGGTCAGGCACCTAAAAAAGCCTAAAGTATTCCTTCTGCCAGTGCAGTCCTCTCACCTATACAAACAACTTAAACCACACATACTGGTCTGCCAGGAGGCCTCTGATTACACTGAGGGCTTTGTCAGCAGAGCTCCATCAGCTTAGCAGGGGTGTTTTTTTTCCTAAAGAGGCTCCAAACTGACATGGCTGTGCCCTTCCAACTTCTTTAGAGTGTCGAGCTAGACAATATCATGAAACAAACTCCCTCCTCCCTCAGTCATAACCTTGATTAGAATTCCTTTGCTTTGCCAACTGTTTTTTTAAGTCTAGAGTGTTCACATTTTCAAGCTCTTCTCCAGAACCAGAAACCTGATTCATAATAGAGAAAACTGAGATTGATGCATTATTTACTCACCTTCAAAACAGGAGCTTTACAAAAATACCAAATTACTGCAAGATTCAGGATGAAATGAACAGTACAATTAAGCATATACACATTCCCAAAGTTACAAGCAGAAAATGTTGTTGCCTAGATCAGCGGAAAGTCATTATGGGCAGGGCATATATACTTTTTTGCCAAGTCAGAAAAAAATTGTACAGAACAGCTTGTGTAAGCCAAACTCATCAAGGGCCCTGATCTTTCTGCCTTCCTATTATTCCAAAAGCAGCACCAGTGAGAACAGCTAAGTGAAGTGCCTCGGTTTCGTAAGTAGAGAGAACAGAACCAAGTCCAAAAGAGAGGAAGTCATCACATACTCAAATCTTCTGTGCAATATGGGGAAGTCCCTCTTTTGGCTCTCATGCTTGTGGCTATTTTGGATTAGTCCTACACCTACTGCAATAGCAGACAAATGCAGAGTGGTGGCTGAACTGTGTGACTCAGACTTTTGTGACTGCTCTTTCCACGCGATTTTTCCTTTCTCTTCTAACACTCATCGCAGTAATGTTAATTTGTTCAGGAGAGAAGAGAGGGTCTAGAAGAATCACACATGGTGAGCTTCTCAGTTTCTAATTTAGACAGACTTCATAAAAAAGAAGAAAACTCAAACAAGAGGAAATGCACAGCAAAAAGCTCTGTTTTGAGATCACAGTATTGTATTTTTAACTTCTCAGATCATCTAAAGGTAAATTACCAAGCTATCTTGATGCATGCTAGGTTGCAGTAGAGGTTGCAGTATGAGCAGTAAACATGCCTTTGGATACTTATTTAGCATCTTAATAAGCTGGAAGTGGCCTTTCCAGTCACATTCAGATGGCTCAGCTGAGTGAATGATCTTTGGCCTATAAAAAAAAGGGGTTCTTACTACTGGCTTAGCAATAAGGCAGCTGTTGACCTTTAATGATTCAGTCATACCTCTGCCTAGGCGGAAAAATGTGTGTATACATATATATATATGTATTTTTTTTTTTTTCTCACACATACATAATCCTTCTACCATTTAACTAGATTACACAAAAATTGTTCCCCAAGGGAAGTGAGATAACAACACATTTATTGCTTGGAAATGTCGCCACAGAAACCTCAAGTTTGCACACTATGCAGCCTTGACTCTTGTGCCCTGAGGAATTGTATGAACTACTGCTCTGCAATTTATAGCTATAGAAATGGAGAGATCTAATGTTTAGCATTTTGTAATGATACATCTGAAATACAACTCAAGTCAAGAAAATGAATGCCAAAGGAATGTTATTTTCTTCTTGGTTTAGATCCCAACTCCAGATTTAATCAGCAGTACAATATCCTTGCACTGTTCTGCCCAGGTACTGAACAGACATACTTCCATCAGAGAATTGGCCCATTCAACTTTTTTTTGAACATTTTAATGAAATGTCAGCATTTTGATGAAATTGCTAACGGCCTAAATACGCTAACTGAACATGATTTTGGTTGAATTTTCAATAATCACACAAACCAGACACCTGTTCAATATGAGCTAGATTAAGGTCGCAACTTATTTTGCATAGATCACTGAACAGTCCTCAAAAGCACTTGCTCACTTCTGATCCCTAGCTGCATTAGAACAGAAAGAGGAATATGAACAGTTTATCAAAATACCAGTAACTTGAGGTAGAATTAAATCCCTATACTTATCCTTGCATCCAGTGCATTGTCCCATTTTTTACTGAATTATCACACATCATTTAAATAAAACACTGAAATAGAATGACTTTACAACTACATGCAACATTTTTTTCTGACATAATATTAATCACAACACATCCAGATCTTTAAGTCACATCCTGTCAGCCATGATAGCCTTCTCCACCCAAATAGTAAGAGGAACTTCTCCAGGAATTTGTTTTAAGATGAAAATACTCCCCAAAATTTTTGAGGTAGGAATTTGTGTCCCAATTTATGAACATTCTTGCTGTGAAAAGAAATTACAGAATTGTATAGATAGTATGTTGAGCTTGAACAGACTGACAGATTTTGAAGAGTGCTATGGTTTGGAATAAGGTTTCCCCATCAGTGATTATTTATTTCTAGTGGAATTCCTACTTATACTTTTTCTTCTTTTCTTCTTTTCACCCCTTTGGGATCAACACTTTCCCTCATTTCTTCTGTATTTACTGTGTTTCCTTCCTTAAGTCACCTCTTTGTTGTCTTTAGCTTTGATCACCAAGTATGTAGTTACAATTATTGCCTTGGCACTTTGTACACAGTACCTGCTTGACTTTTGTCCATGATGTCCATGTTTCTTTGCTATGAATGCATCAGTCCAGTACTTGCATATAAACTGCAGGTCCAGGTGAATTACATTATGTCTTATCTCTTTATTCTGCTTTTACTTCTGTCCTTCTCAGGCCTTATTTTCTTTATAATTATCTGTATCTATACAGTCATTTTAAATCTCCCTGTTTTGGTAAATGTGTAGTTCTCTGCTCTTCATTCCATTTTTAGCACCATCTCATATTCATATTTAACCTTGCTTTTTGTTTCAGCTAACTTTGATTTTATCAGTAAGATAGATCTTTATCAATAAGAATAAAAACTACTTAGTTTTTATTATACAAAAATAATTCTCCACAAACACTTTGTGCAAGTTGAGAGGTATGAATCTTAAAAAAGCATCAAACTAACTTATGAATTAGAAACTTCCCCAAATACTGCCATCTTTCTTCTGCACAAGTATTTATCTGCGGTTTAGAGCATTTGCCCTCACTTTGATGGCAGTCTGATCTTGAAGGAAAAAGAAGAAGAAAAAAAAGCTTACTTAAACCACAGATTTAGCCATTAACAACATATGGAACACAGTGTGAGCCTAACTAGCTGTGTCTCAGTTAATTATATGGAAAACAACTGCCAAAATGCCCATGCCTGTACTCTGAAGGACACAATCAGCAGTGGATTTCCAGCAGTTAATACAGTGGAAATGCAGCTAATACAGTGGAAATGCAAATAATTATGTCTGATATTTGAGAAAAGCATCTTATTGAAAAGAAGGATTTCCTTCCCTCAGGCATTTCCTTCCAGTCAAGCTGGTGAGGCCATTCAGATGTTTAATCAAACCATCCTAATTTCTGAGGCTACCCTGAGCATTTTGATCTGAGAATCTGATCGGCTCCCATTTCAATCCTGCCGGTTAGCAGGTTTCTTCTCGCTGATGCACAGATGGGACAAATGCTCCCTGCTCCAGAAGTTGGATATGCCACAGCTGCTCAACTGTGACTGCTATCCCTAGTCTGTTTAGGATAGTTTGGCACAGAGTTTGTGTGTCTGTGCCAGTGCTTTATAAGCAAGAGTTCCCCCCTGCAATGTCTATTATTATTTAGTTCTTATCATGCATCACCTCTGCCACAAAGACCAGGGGCACTGTACAAAAGCTAGTGCAGGAATTAGAACTGGCCTTAGTGGTCCAGGAGAAGCAGCTTCCTCTTCCTCATAAAACAAAGTAGAGGAAAAAAAAAAATGTTTGAGAAGCTGACCTGCACAGCATGAGGGATTCAAGCCAACATTTAAAGCATGACACAAAGAGACTGGGCAGACATAAACCAGGGAAAATTCCTGGGGATGGGATCCCAGGCCATCACACAGAGACAACCCAGGAGACAAACAAATGGCATGTGCGAGAGAGACTTGAGTGTAGGGTGTAGAAATTAAACCTCTTCCATCCAGATGCCTTCCTCCATAAGTCATGGGCTGGGGGAAAGAAAAACGTTAGACACTCTCATATCTGTCCTCACCTGACCCACAACAGAGATCAGCAAAGCCCAAACTGTCCTGGGAAATTTGCAAGGTGGAATTGCAATGGAAGAGATTCTAGTGTAATATGGGAATCAGTGAGGCTGGACAAAAGAATAGAATGTCTCTGTGACTTACTTCCACCTTATGAATAATAAAACCCTGTCAGAGAGTTTGATGAAAGAAATTGTGAATAATCAGAGTTAAACAAGGGTTAACAAAATAAAAACTCTTCACCTTTTATAGTGAGATAAAGATTCTAGTAGCACTTTTTCCTGTAACCTGGCTATCCTTTATACAACATGCTTGGCAATTTTGCATGGTTAATTATCATGAAAGAGGATGTAAATGTGTTGAACTTGTACATACTCCTTTTAAGAAGTGCCTCTCCGTGGCATCCAAACTGTCTGAGGTTTTTTTAACATGTCTGCTACAGACCATCCTTGTGCAAGTTTGCCAGACTTTCCTGACTCAGCTTTGGCTGGGACTGCTCATTTATTCCCAGAAGCAATCTAGTTTACCATAAAATATTTGTTTATATAATGCTTGTGACAAGCTGAAAAATCACAGCAAGCTGTAGTGTTAGAAGCTACAGAGCCTAAACATCTAACTGCAAGAACACAGGTCATGGGGGCCCATGCTATTTTATTTTGTCTCTACCTTGGGTCTCCTATTAGTTGTGAGTACACAAACATGCTGGCTTTGCACTCTCTGATTTGTGTGTCCTCTCTAGCAGCTTTTAAATTCACAAACCCTGAGCATGATGTGAAGAAGAGGTACCCTCAAAATAGTCCAAGTTTCCTGCAAACAGCTACCTAGCTAAAAACCCACACCCTAGTGGGAACACGTCCTTATTCATCATTAAAGAGTGCACTCTGGAGACTGATCTCATGACACTAAAGCACAGGAAACCAGTTTTAATTAATTTTGCTTTTTATAGAACTACTTGTTTGAAACACACTTATTGCTCTTCTTCCCTCCTTCGCCAAACAAAAGTAATTGCCTCCCCATAGTCCAAACCACAACAAAGAAATACAGACTTCAGCCCTAGAAAAGGAAAACTAGCCTTTGCCAAAGCTGAATTCAAACACAGCATCATCCTTAGGTGATAAAAGCAACACACATCAACAGGTCACCTCTGCCTTTTGCAGACCGACCAAAGATTTAGCTTTCACCTGCCAGGTGCCCTGGGACACATCAGGGCAAGACGCCCTGAATCGCCCCTTTCCTGCTTGACACAGGCTCCTTTCCCACTCCTGCCTCACCAGGGGTAATCATAGATTGGATGGGAGCTTGGGAAAGCAGCATATCTTTAAGGCAGCTGAAATCCTACCTGAACTTTGCACTAGTAAAACTTCTCCAATTTGCTCCTTCTGCATGTGCAAAGCAGAAGGTAGCATTAAATAACATGCTTTGCAGGAAATCTTTGCCAGCTACAGTTCTGTGTTTCTTTGACAGAGACGAGCATCAACTTACAAGCGCACCAAAGAGAAGAGAAGCTTTTCTGTCTCTTATCTATTTCCCCTGGGTTATAACAATACTAAGGCCTTTCAGCCTAACAAGAGTCCCTCTGTCAGTGCTGAACATGCCATCTCTAATGCTTTGCAGCTCTTTAAATACCAGGGGGATTTAGGACTGTTATATTTCCACCAGTCAAACTCAGACAGGTACAAAGTGAATCACTACAGAGAAATACAGAAACTAGCAGATGGAGCTTCACTCTTTTTAAGCCCAAATGTTGGCCTTGGTATCCCAAGGGAGTGGATGGAAAAGGCCCTGGGATTAATAACAGAGTTATTTCAGATGCTTCACACTGCAGAAGGGTTTGGAAAGCGTCATCCTTGCTGTATAGGACATTGGTTCGACTGCTGACACAATGTATTTTAAGGTAGTAGCTTGCTTACAAGTTAAAAATCAGCATGAATTCAAGCCAAAAGCAGTAATAAAGCAGAAATATCATCCTGAAGATCTCTGTGCTTTCACACACTCAGAGTCACTTCCCTTGCTATGGATTTTTCATCACCACTGCAGCACAGCATGAAATGGCTCTGAATTTGGCAAAAAAAAAAAAGAAAGTCGGGCTCTTGGGAAAGTGGGGCCTGACCCAGAGAGACCACTGTTCCCAGCACAGAAAGCCTTGATCACACATGAAAAACCAAATGCTTGGTAAAACCAAAGGCAGAACATATTGCAACAGCTATAATTACCACTAGGGACAATTTTCAATTGCTTATAAACATTCTGTTTAGGTTGCAGTTTGGTAGATGCCAGCCTTTCTCTTTTTAAGCATTCCTACTTTTGGCACAGGAATTGGCCAGATTAAAAAAATACACTCTTCCAATTATAAAATTCATTGTGACAGTTGTCATTCATTAGGATTTTGAGGTAGAAATGTGGTAGTAATCAGACTACAGGTCACAGAGATACTTGTACCTAAGGAAAAGATACTTGTGTTTCAGCTTGGTGATGGGTTTCCTTTTTACTGCTGCTTTTCTTTGAGTTCTTCACACAGATAACCTTAACACTGTCATTTCATGACTTAAATGATCATTATATTAAACATAACTTAGATAATCATCATCTTAAGTCCTTAAGTCCTTAAGTCCTAAAATAAGAAGCTAGCATTTTTCTGTTAAATAAATGCTTATTTCCTCCAATATTTCTCAGAAATGAACATCTAGAATAATAATGAAAAGTGTGTCCCCTGGAATATCTTTGCAAACTCAGTCTGAAGGCCAAACTGTCAAAGCACATTTTGCTGCTTTTCCTTACAGCAGTGAGCAAAGTTTTTCCGCTACTATAAAAAGCAGGACAAACAAAAATCTACATGTATATGTTGATTTTTTTTTTAATTCTCTTTAGAGAGCAAAAATTTCTATGAATCAACAAAAGTGCACAAACTTAGAAGAGGTTTTTTAGAAAGCTTCCTTAATAAGCTTTTTTCCATTACTGCATGTCACACAAGGCTGTGCTAAGACATCTAACATAGTCACATTAACATAGTCTCATTAACATAGTCACATATGCATATTTAATATATTTTCACTGGCAATAGAAAAGCTACACTTCTGAAGATTGCAATCCTATCATGCATGGTTTCGGTGCTGTTTTACTGCTTTTCATCACATTTCTGCAGAACAGAAAGTTTACACAAAAAAATATTTTCAAAGTATATTAAAAAGTTTTAGCTCTCTATCCAATTCTGGAGCATAGATAAAAAATGTACAAATAAGAACAAGTGGTTTGATTGTTTTTTTTCTGTTGAATACTACTGCATTTTTCTGTGAGGGATGAGGAGCTAAAAGTTTAAGAAAAAAAGTAAAGGATGGATTCTGCTCCCAAAGTACTACATTTTTTTTTTCCCCTTCCCCGCAAAACAATATGATAGCCCCTTTCTGGGATTCAGTCCTTTGTTTATGTTTCTTCTATGGGAGCAATACCTCGGAACAAGCCTGGAGACTTCCTGCTAGATTGGAGTGCCCTCCGGTGGCCAAAGCAGCTATCGTCCTCACTTCAGGGCCAGGGCACTTGTCATTTTGTCATGAACTGTTCGGAGACCGTCTTCTTTCAATTTGCATTAAAAATAGCACAACTTTAGCCAGAGCAGAGGTGCTGGCTGCGCGCAAAGGAAACGTGGGCCAGGGGAGGAAGCTGCAGAAGCAGCACTCAGAGGGTGGCTGCACGCAGCTCGGTATGGAGGAAAATGCTTTTAGCTCACTTTTTGTACAGACTTCACCAGAAAAAAACTCAAAGCACAGGTCTGAAACGCTGGGGGATAAATAGAAAAGACTTTCAGTTAATCTGTTAATACATGGCTGCCAGGCTGGATTGCGCTAAATTTATTTGTGCAGCTCAGTCTCCAGTGACATAGAAAGGAGCACAAAACAATACTGAGGCCATAAGTTCCAGTAAATATTTTTTGCATAAAATTTTTGTAAGCTTAGCTTTCTTCTTTCATTTCCCAATGAAATATTCTGCATCTTTCTACTTTACTGGTGTTTAATCTTTCAAATATACCCAGTAACTACATTATCTTTCTGTCTTATCACAGTCAAGGCAAATAATATATTTCTGGCTTCCCACTTAAGAAGGCACACATAAGAGTCCGTTCAACCTAGACCCTGCAATGATCTCAAATGCACATGAGTAATTACACCATTTTAGCAAAGTTCTTTATACTCCCTTCTCAAAAACATTAGAATATTTTTTCTGGGAAGCAGAAAGAAAAATTCCTAGTACTTTACCTTGAAATAACTGGCATTGAGAAATACCTATATTTATATATTACTTCAAAATCTGGCAGTGGTGTTGTGTGTGTCTGTGTCTAAACAACCTCTTATTTGTCCCTTCAGAAACAATTAGCAATTTTATTTCTTCGACATCCTAGTTTAATGCAACTGAACTCAAAACAACACTTTTCCCTGCACAGCTGGAAAACAAGCCCACAACTTTCAGCACCACCATGTAGGCATTCAGAAGTCAGATGACAAAGAAACATAGAGAGATCCCTTAATTCATGACAAATAAGAACAGGTAAGGTTTATATCTTCAGTCATGAGAGCAGAAGTTTCTGGAGATTGTAACTGTGAATGTGGAGACTTGGACCAGTTAATCAATTAGTTTCTGATGTAAATAATCATAATTCATCATAATTTCTTTTATAATTTCCATTCCAAGACACTGTGCTCAAAACTTTCCTATATTTCTACCAGCAGCCCCACAATTTGTTAAGATCTCTAAAAAACAATGAGAATTGATTCTTTACTTATATCCAAACTACACATACAAACAAAATGCAGTTCTACTCTTTGTGCACAAATGAAAAAGAAGAACCAGCATCGACAAAAATACATTGACCTAGAGATTTTTTCCTTCTCCCACTAAGAGTACTGACCTGCAGCTCTATCTTGATCCTATGAGAATTCCAAGCTCTCTTCTCCCTAAGAAAACTAGATCTTTTATAGGCTTTAAATAAAAACGTCCAATATCTAACACAAAAGGCAGAAATCTTTTTACCGAACTATAAACAAGTAAAGGCTGGCCTTCAAATTTAAACTGTTTGTCTAGGCTCCTTCTCTTGTCAAAAAAGAGTAGCAGCCATTCTTAAGATGGATTGAATAAATCATCTTAGAGCAGACTTACGTAGAAAGCCTAGATTCTTAATGGACTGGATGCCTGACTTTCAGATAAATATTAATGTAAGGCAATGTACACGTATTTAGAAAAATATGCAGCTTGCAGCAATTTCTCTCTTCCTGGTTTTCCATCTTTTTTGCTTCCTCCCCTCCTTTACTCAGTGTTTTCTTTCTCTCTCAATATCTCTAATTTCCTCAGATATTTTTGTTTCACTTCTGGTTCACTATTCAGCCCTTGCTAGACTTTTCCTACCTCTTCTTGTTCAAGATTTCCTTTTCCCTTTTGCATCTCCTCATGCAAGCTCCTCACTCCCTGCCGCTTACTTGGCGGTGCAATCACCTTTCCCTCTCTTCTTATTCCTCTCTCCCGGTCCATGATGGTTTAAGCTCAAGAAAGAAAATCAAGCAGTAACTTGGTTTAGCAGCTGAAGCAGGAGGACAATAGAAGGAGCAGGCATGTCTGGTAAAAATCCATTTCTCCTTCTTTTGAGAGCCAGAGTCTCAAGGTTGAGCCCACATGCACAACTAACAATCAGTATTTTCATCAGTGAAGTCTCTTGCTCAACACCAGTGTAATTAAAGCACATAGGGATGGGTCTCTGGTTTGGGATGCACTGTGTTTGTGCTTTTTTATTCCCAATGCCAAAAGATCCTAAGGAAACATATAACAGACAATCCTCTGTCATATTTAGATCTAATTCCATGGAGTAACAATCAAAAGTGAAGATGTTTCAGTGGTGCACCAGATTATCAGCTTGCAGGCAGAGCAGGAAGTGAAAATAAGATGCCCTTCCGGTAGTAACTCAGAGTACAGCTACAACAGATGAAAAGAAAGGAAAAGATGAATTGTTTTTTCTCACTAAAACATTTCAAGCGTGAAAGAGTGGTATGTCACTTTCAAGCCAAAAGTTATGAATGAGATTGTAATAAAAAACAGAACATGAACAAGATTGGTATTTGCCTTTCGGTTTATTGAATACAGTGTAACTTGGGCTCCTTAAATTCTTCTTGTTCTTATCCTCTTAAAAAGGGGACCAACAGGATCTCTAGAATCAGTTTCAGGGGGATATCTTAAAACATCCCATAGCAGCTCACTTGTACAGCACAAACAACTCCACAGCAAACAACACACACATTGCAGCGGGAACAGAGCTGGAGGAATCAGAGGGCAGAGGGACTTGCTTTCCCTTGTTTTTCTCCAATAAAAGTGCTGTGGCCAGTTAGTGTTTCCAATTCAAGCATACAGAAGACTTCCCTGTCTGTTTGCATGACTGATTTCCCTTCACCTACCACCACCACTGTGCTTAGTTAGAGTGGCCCCATCATGTAGCAGCCCTGGGCAATGCAGCCTGGTACATCCTGAAATACTCGTATACCACTGTGACCCTGACAGAATCAAGGCCTTTATTTTATGGTACTCAACTTTAATTACTGTAGATTAAGCAGTAACTGAGGTGTTGAGAAACATATGGTGGAACTCTTCTTAGGACTGATCTGCCTTCATCCCTTCTCTCGAAGCAAGACTTTCTCAGACTTTGTTTGCTCAATTTTACCTGGAGCATTTTAGTACAATCAGAAAGAAGGCCATTGAAGTGATTTTTCAAAGCACCAAAAGCCCCTGCCATGTTTAGGTGTATATATACAAAAAAATATCCTGGGTGGCAGTACACAGGTTAATTCCACTTGGTCCCCCTCAACAACACGCAATTGTTGGGCTTCACACACTGTCCTTGCCGTGAATCCATGACAGGCAGGCAGCCAGAAGGACTGGCTGCAGTACCCCCACTGCTTTGTAAGGAAAACTTCACATTCTCAACCCACATCTGCTTCTCAGTATGGAAAGCTTCAACCACCAGCAAAGTATGATGCAAATAAATACCACAGCTATTCAGATAAGTAAGTAACCATGCAACAATCAGAAAGATAAGGACCAATTTAGAGAGTGGCCTTTCCTACTGAAAGGTCTGGGATGAAGTTCTGGTTCTAGTAGCCTAGACAGAGATTTGCAACTCACTTCCATGGAGCCAGGATTTACCCTCTTGATCTTTGCACTTATCTTCTTGATACCTTGACAGAGGCTAAAAATAAAGCTATCCTTATCTCTTTGTGTTCTTTTTTTACCCATAAAAATATTTGTCCTTTCAGGCAGCCACAACACTAGGAGAATTTGTGCAAAGTGCACTGAAACAGATTAAATTAAAAGCCAAGGGACAGAAGATAGAGCACATTGAGTGATATTCAGCTCCCAAGGACAGTGTTTCTGAGAAGGCACAGCATGTACAAAAATGCTGTAAGCAACACCTAACTGCTGTGCTGGATCTTAAGTCTATGAGAAAGCCAAATGTTATGTTGCTTTTTGCACTAACCCATTGACAGCACCATATCAGCACCTCGAAAGCCTGAGCTCATTTCCTGCTGGTCAGCTGGAAAAGCAGTGCAGCTAAAACCTGGTTGGCCTCACGCTGTTTGTACAGCATGAAATGCATCCCTGTGAACGCACTGTTGGGTGCACTTTGCCACTCAGTTGTAGCGTATGATTCCTCTTGTATTCTGAGAGCTGTATGTTTCTGATGCTGTAATTATCAACTCTTTCCTACATTTGCACTTTAAATCCTAGGTCTTAGATGTCATCCATTTGGCTCAGAAGAAGTTTCTTCCTACAGCGGATTTTCTGTTTTTCGCACATTCTGCAGATAATTCAATTATATTTACTAATACATACCATTCTATTTACCTCAGTATATCATTCTCTTTATTAGGTTTTTGCAATATGTCAATATTTCCAATTAAAAAAAAAAAAAAAGGGAGGTCACTGGAAGTCTGAATAAGAGTTCCTCAAGATATATATGTGCAGTAATCTATGAGACCGTATTACACTGATGTGCTCCTCCAGTCACTGTAATAGCATGGTCTGGATGTGTAGTTTCACTGTTTGCTTTATTTTTCCTCAGTCCTTTCTTTTCTGTGTTCCCCTAAGGAATGCATGAGATGACCTTGAGAAGGAGGGAAGCTCCTTCTCCAGCAAAACGGTCCTATAAGAATTTCCAGTATTTGTAAGCAAAGACAATGCCCTAGTGTCACTCCACTGGTGAACAAGCTTCTACTAGCCACTGCTAGATTCGGATATACTGCAAAAATAGTGAAGGAAACACCCTGAGAGCCCAGGCCTCAGAGCAGCATGGCAACCTCTAATGAGGACTTCTTTGGAACCTATTTTTGGATGCTGACATCCCAGATCCTGAAGTTAAATAGCCAAGTTCTTCAGAAGTTAGAATCTTAGTTAGAAAGTCCAAAAGAGCAGGATATAACCTCAGTGAGGAGGATAGATGAAGGATTAAGTGATACTATAGTTACAATTTTAGGCTGCAGGTTCCACACACATACAGAAAGATTTTCTTGTTTGGTGGGACCAGAAGGTGGTTTCAAAACTGAAAAATTCAAAATATAAAAGGTACTTGGATTTCACTCCACATAGTCCTTAAGGACATGCGTACTCAGAGGGCATCAGAGTAGGGTTCTTCTAGGTGACCCTGCGTGTGCAGGGGGGTTGGACTAGATGATCTCTAGAGGCCCCTTCCAACCTTAAGCATTCTATGATTCTATGATTCAAGAGAGAAAATTCAACATCCTAATGTTGATGCTAGGGTCTCTAAGTCATATCAGGTACAACACAAGTAGCAAAATTAAGTGTGGGGCACATGTAAGAAAATACGTGAGCTCACTGCAAAGGTCTCCAGCTTCAGCCTGAAAAGATCTACTTCAGCATGGGGTGATAAGTCCCATTTTTGTCACTACTACTGCTTGACTTGTTACTTTACCAAGAAAGTACAGAAAAAGGATATAATATGAGGCTAAAACAGATCCCTTCAGGGACTCCTCTATTCTTTGATTGTTCATCTTTATATGAATTCCTGAACTGTCACAGTGTTTTCATTTAGTTAGGCTTTCCAGAAAGGCAAAGACAAAACTGAGAGAGAGAGAACGTTAAGAACATAACTTCATTAAAAACCTGATGGAGTAAATCGTCACAATGTGTCTTGATGAACCCCTTAAACATTTCTGCAGGTCCTACACTCCATTAGATCAATATCTACTCTAGAAGAAAGAGCATATGTGGAAGATACTTTACCTAGAGCATGCAAAATTCACACGGAAGGTGAAAATGCACAGCCTTTAAAAAGCATTAGAAATATTTATATATTAAATATTTTGCCAGCATGATTTTGTGTGTTCTTTCTTTTTAAAATGTACCTTAAAGCAAAATTATTCCCCCCTGCCGCCCCATCCAAGTAAGAAAGCAGCATTAGCATCTGGATCAAGTCAGATTTAACTATACATTAGTTTAAATTTCTCTGCATTCCAGAATCTAAACCTCCCCTCAATTGAAAGCACAGTAAGCAGTGAAAGAACAAATAAACAAACAAAAAAATATAAGCAACATGATTTCTAAATTTTACCTCATATTCTGATTCAGTCATATTTCTAGGAGAATATGATCCATAGCCTAGTGTCCAGCTTGAGGGATATTTAAAACATGCAAGTATTTTCAAATGCATGTTTAAATGCACTCTGCTTTTCAGAGTTTAAGGCCACAATATGAAAATAGTTAGATGTGTAAACTTCCCAACGACACCAGTAATATTTTTTGGCTTTCTATTTTTAGCATTTCTTGGCAAGGTTTCCTCCTTAATCCTCCCTGCCTGTTTTTGCAGAATGGCCCAAACTGCCAACAGGATTTTAGGAGAGGAATGTTGTGTGGCAAGTTTTCTCTGACTTATTACAGGAAGGGCAAAATGTGATTCTCCCCTCACCATTAGCCAAAACAGTGGTTCAAAGAATTTGCAAGAATCCAGCAGCCAGCAGTCCATTCATCTGTGTCAAATCCCTGCGAACAGATGCACATTTAAGCCTGCGTCCCAGCTTCATACCTAAAAACTCCCAACTGAGATCTTTCTTCTCAGGAAGCCTAGTCTGAACATGCTGAATTTTGGGAAGACTCCAGTTTTCATATCTTCCCTGTCAGGGTTTGACAGGTTAAGCCAGGGTTTAGTTTGTAGCCACATCAGAGATAGAAAGGTGTTGAAATTAGGAATTCAATTAAGCAGCTCTTTGGCTTTACAAAAGCTGTGATGATAAGTGTTCAAAAGACTGAAGGTAGCAGTGGAATACAACTATAATGCTATTAACAAGGATTCTTGCTTTTCTCCTATACTTTAACAGGCTGTAGTACAAAATAGAACTTTTTTTTTTAATGTATCTAAGTAAAATAGATAAATTTCTTAATGAAAAAGTCCTTATGAACGCATATGAACGCAACACAGAGAATCTGAATACTTCTACAGAAAGCATTAAACCCACAGTGGACTCCATAACCATAACTCCATAAAGTATCACTTTAAGTATTTTATGCACAGTTTGTAGCAAGGCTAATCATTCTCACTCTAAGATTAAATACCATGTTCCAGGACAAAGTTAAGATGGTATTTTAAATATTGTGAACAAGCTTTTCAGCTAACATTATCTGAGTTAGAAGTACAAAGAGTTTAATCGAATTTGAACTGAAAATACTATCCTTTGCCATGTAATTTGTTTTCCATCTAAAACCCTCCAACAGTGTGGAAATCACTTTAGGTTTGCTTCAGGTTTTCAAAGATTCTTAACCACATTTTTAGCATTTTTATGCTGAAAACCTCAACAGATCTGTCAAAGGCAAAAAGGACAGAGCAATGCAGGAAGATCAGCCAGAGTGGCTAAGAACCTTCAAGAAGGGCTGCTGCCTCTCAAAATGGGAGGCAATCAACAATGAAACCAGGCATCTAGTTCTGGTTGATTAATTCCACATTTTAATGAATATTTAGCATCAATGAATAGCTTTTTGAGATAGATTGGAAGGAGGAACTAAGATGTTTTTTCATTCGTAAGTATGCTTCCATTTCTTCTTTTAGGGATACTGCAGTGCATTCATTGATCCTAGCTGATGCATTAAAAATACACTTTTTTTTGTGGAGAAAACTGCTAAATGTTATGGTTCAGTGACGAAAGGGCTATTCATCATTTTTGGGGGGGATTCTGTCAGTGGTGCTTTTGTCTAGACCCTCAGATCTTGACAGCCTTCATGCTATGCGTGCAAACACATTCCTAAAGAGGAATTCTTTCCCAAATTAGGGCTCAGGAAAGAAATGCCAGACACACTCTGTTTTGACATGGTTCCACAATGAATAATTCTACGGATTTTACTTTTAGGTCACTGGTTCCTATCTGAACTGAGAACAAGTTTTAAAACCTCCCAACCCACAAACCCTAAAATCCTACAAGTTTTGTCAAGTTTGAGTTAACAGCTTCTTCCTTGTTCCAGAGCACGGCCACAGTTGGTGCAATGAAACAACCTAGAAGTCAACGGTAAATAACTTAGGGACAGCTCAGGAGAAGGTTAGGGGTCAAGTATCTCACAAATGGTTAACAGAAGTCACTGTTTTGTGTCAGAGGGTAGTGGTAAACCTCAGATTCCTCCTTTGGAGGCAGGTTGTACCCACAGCTTCTCTGGGTAATAGATCACAGAATGGTTGAGGTTGGAAGGGACCTCTAGAGATCACCTAGTCTACTCCCCTGCTCAACCAGGGTCACCTACAGCACATTGCATCAGCTACCAGACTTCACTCTGCCCAAGCTCAGCCCTCTGGTGGTTAGCACTGCCTGCATAACAAGGTACTGGAAGAATTGAGCCAAGTGCTACGCTCCCAATCCTTACTGTGAAGTGAATATAGCTGTTCCTATGGTGCCTGTCAAGCACTCATGCAGGAAAGCACTTTCTCCTGCTGGAGCTCAAAGGCAGGAAGAAAACAATTCCAGATCCCCTCAAGACAGGCTCAAAATACAACCCTTGTTGGATTGTTCCCCAAAATTACAGCTGTATGGAATCCAGATGCAAATCCCTAGCTTGAACTCAACCTGTAACCATTCATCTCCCTCTGCATCTCCTCTGCTTCTCTTTCTCTGTACACACGTGCACACCTCTAGGCTCTGCTGCTGCTGGGCATAGGTTCGATAAAGGCCCTGCACCAACACATTAAAGTGTTCAAGATGAAATTCTGCGTTGCTGAAGGGGCATACTGAATATGTGCACTAAATACCCATGAATTGACATACGTCACAATAAATCTTAAAACACTGGTATAGGTAGAACCTTCAAGGACAAAGACCCAAATGGTTTTAATTTCCCTCTAAGTGATAGCCATAGTTAATTCCAGATTTGGCAGGAAGCAAGCATTCCATGCCCGTTAGGCTTATATGGACATGAAAAAGAGTTTATGTTTGACATTTCCTTTAAAAAACATAATGAAAACCTTTTGCTCTTCCAAGTCCCATACTTGCATTAGTTTTTGAGAGTCTATTACTCTAAAAAATTATGTGCATAGCTCTGATCATTTGGATAACAGACAAAAAAGCATGAGAGGGAGGCTTTCTCATTAGCATTATGTACCAGGGTGACAGGGAACATATAGGAACAGAAATAAGATGCTGGACAGCATATTCACTCTCTGCCTCCTTCAACTATTTTTGATAAATAAAAATTGGTTTATGACACCAAGCTCTGATTCATCCCTGCCAGTTCTCCATCAATTAGCTAATATAATAAAGTATATACAACTTTTTAACACCTTGACCTATTTTTGGCCAGCTACTTCTCTCCACTGTTGCCATGTGTTTTTCCCTGCAACGTCACACATACATATAGACTCCTGCCTGGCGCTAGTACCAGCAGCATGATTCTTAAAAATATTTTATTCATGACAACCACAACAGCTACCTGGACCTTAATCCAAAAGAGAGGATCCACAAAATGGTGGTATATGGCTGTAATGCAAAGAACTTAAAATAACCGAAACAAATAGCTAGGAACCCATTATCCTGGAAGGCAGTACTGACTAATGGGTAAAGCCTGAAGTAAGTAATTGAAATAAGAAGATGTTATAGACTGTGCTACCATTTCTTTTTTAGTCTCTTTTTTTTGTTCCATTCTTTTCATTACAGCTGAGATGAAAGAGTGCTGTGTCATGACAGAGACAATATATGATCTGAAAAATCTGAAGCACAATGATGCTTTAAAAATTCCCATACTTTTAAAATGATGATTTAGGTTGTAGCTGCTTCATGTGAAAAAGAATCATTTTCTAGGACCCTAGATGCAAGTTTTACTTGCTATTTAGCTTTACATTGCTAATTGTGCAGGTGGAGGCATGCTCAACTATCAAACACATTTCAGAGAGAATTTTTAATTCTTTAATTTAATTAAAATTTAAGTGACTGCTTCAGACAGAAAGCATAAAGATGTCCCTATACAATTCAGATGTTTGTCACATTTATTCTTGCTGTACTTCTCTGGTGAAAACATTAGCAATAGTGTCTTCTAGCCCAAATTTCTTTTCCCATTCTTATCCTGATCTTACACCTAACAGATCACTCAATAAGAAACTAGGGTTTCATAAATACACCATAGTAATTCTCCAAACAGAACAAACCACCAGTTGGACAGAAGAATAATTTCTGACACAGAAATTGCTGAAGTAATAAAACAGACTGCAAACAATCCCAGACAAACGTATCCTTAACTTTCTTTTATCACTTTCTTCTAAGGAAGACACATTGTTAACTTAATGCGTGAGCTGTCAAACACCATCATAATGCCTTCAGCAGTCATGAAAAGGAGTCATAAACTCTTCTCCCCACCACCTTGCAAGGAACTACAAAGGGAAGCAAGCAGGACAAAAAGACCTTCAATCTTTTGCAAACACTGAGAAACATCCAGAACACACTCAGCACTAGTAGGCACATACTTACTTTTCTCCATGGTAACTCAAGCAAATACAACAGGAGAATCTAGCTGGAGAATCTAAACCTGTTTTTCCTGGCTTTTTTTTTTTTTTTTTTCTGCTGAAAAGAGTACAGGCTTGATGGGAAAAAAGAAACAACTAGTGCATTGCCATCTTCTCCTCATCAATATCGAGATAAAGTCTTTTTTTTTTTTTTTTTTTTTTTTTTGGCCATACAGGAGGAAAAGATTTTTTCTAAAAGCAGTCAAATACACAAAATGCCAGGTCACACAAATGAATTCACAACATGAAGGCAGCTTCAACATCCAGCGATTGGGACTCATTCTTGTCTAGTACTATGTACCATAACCTCTTTTCTAACAGTCAAATATAGATAGTGAGAATTCACATAAATAAAGAGAGCGTGGCACATCAGCTTACAGAGTTTCCTGCATGCTTTCAGCTAGCTTTAAGCTTAAACTTCCCCATTCCTCTCCCAGAACCTCCCACATACACCTTCCCCATCTAACGCATATATAAGGAGGTTAACATGAAGGATATTGTGAGCAATTACCCCATGCTAGAGATGTCGGGGAGAGGCATGAACTCTAAGTTCAAATCTCTTCAGGGTATCTGAATTTAAACTGCTACCAGAGCACTATATCCTGCATCAATCATTTCCTGGATAAAAATTATCTTTGCATGCCTGGAAACTTTGAGCAGTCATTATCAGCTAACAGTTTGCATGAGGCTGAATCAGAATTTGTCATCTTACTTACATGTTTTAATGTTGTACCCACAGTCTCTCATAATGCAGATCTGCAAAGGTTTTCACTGAAAGTTTTGTTGCTGTAAGAGATGCAGAATCAGATCCCAATTCAGAACTGCAGATATTTAAATGAACATTATACACAAACAGCTAGCATTTCAATTTTGTAGTACCTAATTCAAGACATCTGAAACTGGGACCTGTTCTTCCAAGTACCTCATGTCAAAATCAACAGTATCAAGCTGATCACCCCAATCATTTGTTGCCTTAGCAAACTGAGAACAAGAAAAACATTTCTGAATGAGGAAGATAAGCAAAAGGAATTGATGGAAAATTTCACATGGGAAGTCCAACAACTGGTAGGAATAAAACAAAAAAAAAAGGTCTACGACATACCAAAGTTAAGAATTTTTATCTATTTCTCAGTTGCTAAAACATGACAGATCAGGGTTAAACATCTGGAAATTTATACCAGGCAGGAAACATCACAGATAAAATTTCACACCCAAGTATCACGGAATCTAGACAGCCAAATTAGGGAAAAAAGGAGGACCATGAAAGCTGTAAAGATATGTAAGAGCAAAGGAAATATTGAGATACTCTCCTAGGATGACAATGTAAGAAGGCATAAGGAAGAATATTAAGTACTATCTTCCTCAGGGAAAAAAAGAGCTATTATGATCAGCACCATCCAGCAGACACCAGCCTAAGCTTTAATTCAGACAAATATTTTGTCATGTTTAATACTTCATCACAGGTTCTGCTGATGTCAAGAGCACATGAGCAGCTAAGAATTTTACAGTATAGGAACAGGGTTAAGAAACTGCTTAATGCTAACATTCAACAGTGCTTTGTTAAATTAAGAACTATGTTGTTTGAGCTAGTACACATTCGATCATGGCAGATTCAGCAGAAACACTTCCTTAATCTCTTATATAACGAAGTTAGGGTAGAGAGAAAGAGAAAGGGAAGGAAACGCTGCCAACATTTTATATTTTCATGAGAGCAAGCAGAGAACTGTTAAGACACCATTGCCATTGAAGCATTTATTAAAATCAGGAGGACCTGTCTCTGCTCTTGGAAGGCCAATGCAACCCCGAGAAAGGAGGAAGGACCAGCTGGAAGGAAAGAGAAACGGCAAAATGAACGTGGATTTCATTCCATGTCCCATAAAAGGATGAGCATATTTGGAATAACAGTGATGATATGTAAATCATTGCTTTGCATAGTTATGGAAGTCCAACACTATTCACAGGACACCCACCATGATGTGAACTTGTGCAAAGCAACAGCTTTATGAAATTCCTGGGTGATTCAAGGTGCTTAACCTCTCTTTTTTTAAATTAACTATAGTTGAAGCAGGGCGCACCTACTTATATTCAACACATAGATTTTTTCCTCTCTCACTATTCTTGTTCATACTTTTATTCTGTTGATTTTCTGAATAACAAGAGACTATGCATGATCCAGGAAACCTCCCTACTTACAAAAAGCCCCACAGAATCACTGACAAATTTTCTTCTGGGTGAATACAATCTAGCATACATAATCTGTGGGAAGAAAAAATTCTTAAATTATAAAGCCACAGCAATGCTCAAAGGAACCCACAAACTCCAAACAAATAATTTTCTGTTGTAAGTTTCATGGGAAAGTTGTTCGTCTTACAGGATGTCAACTGAGGGCAATGACTGAACAACTCGAGGATTTTTCTTGTTGTAATATTCACATAATATTCTTTTAGAGGAAAAAAAACCAAAAGTATGTTAATTCCTTCTTTGCTTATAATTCATTTCCTCTAAGGAAATAAGTTTTGAAGCTGCATTTATTTTTCTAGAAAACATTATTTCCCTCCTCCTATAAACTACAAAACTGGATTAAAATGAATAGGAAGTATCCAGGCCATTTGCTGCAGGACAAATCACAACTGCCAGAGAGAAGACAAGGACAGGATAATAAAGTGAAGACGTAACTCCTTCCAGTAATAGACTTTACATTTCAGTATATTCCACTTGGCTGAAACCATTTGGAAACCTAAAAGCTATACTAAATAAATAAATAATCCTTGAGTTTTTTTTAAATCTCTTCTTTGTTTTGTTTTCCTTGGTCATTAAAATATGAGGATAGGCATCTGACATTTAACGAAACAGATACTGGAAAATTCAAGTTACTTAATACTACTTATTCCTTATTAAGCTTTCCTCCTTTTTCCTAGGATACAGACTAAAAAACATAAGCACCAAGTCCATGTATTAATGTGATCAAATAACATATTTATTAACAATACAGTGATTAGCTCACTGGATCCATCAGCTGATGTTAAAGGCTTTGAATAATGATACCCTCAGTGACTGTCTTTTAAAGTTGCTCTCATTGTGGCCAGCAATGTGCACATAAGACATAATACAGGAAAAAATCTTAATGATTCTTGTTATTTTTCACTGAATTTTCTGCTGCATAACACAATACAAGGAAATGATGCTAAAGACATTGAAGCCTGTGGGCAGTCTGTGTCCACAGTGCTGCTGTGTGCTTAGTTGTCAATCCAAAACCATTAAAAGTATTTCCTCCTGGGAAGAACTAGCTTTCTTCCTATTCTTTCCATCTGTACAAGTCAGTGGTGGCAGCTAGAATATTAATGGACCATCTTATCTCTGCAGGAAACTCTGCAGTCTTGGTGACTACTCTCTGAAGTAGAACATCCTCACATTTTGCACTCACATATTTCCTTTAGAGTCAGGGATATTAGGACATAATATGGACATCTACATATAAAGAAAGCAACATGGAGAACCATTCTGACTTGTTCTCTTACAATGAGATAGCTTACAATGATAACTCATTGCTTAAAAAACATCATACTTCAATGGAAAAGCACTATGCCAAGGATCAGGAAACCCAAAGTCTTTTATGCACCTGATGAATAATCCTGAAAAAGTGGCTTATGCTATGTTTCCATTTCCACTATTGTTTCCTCCTTGCTACCATAGGATAGCAGAAACATATACCTTATTGCTCAAGACAAATCAGCAAAGCAAAACAGGCACTCTTTATCATTAAATTGTTATCATAAATTGTTATTAACTCTACAACACCAGTTCTTGAACTGAAATAACCAAAAACTACATGCAGACAAGTCCCATCTCCAACTTCCCAAGGAGGAAAACTGTCCCAAGTACTGTGCAGAGGAGTCTGACTTAATTAAAGTTCCTAATAGTATCATATGCAAAGTAATTCCAACATCTAGTTTGAAAGTGCAGATCATGAATTTTCATGTAACACAGGAATCTGCTCAGAAAAGGCTGCCTGCAGAACTAGAGCCAAAGGCAGTATTGCATTCTGCTCTGACTCCAGCCCAGATTAAGCGGGGAATTCAGAACCACTCTGTCTCAGGGGCTCTTCACAGAAAGTTGAGAAGCCACCAGAAAAGAAGGTCTAACACCAAAAATATGTCAGTTCAAACCTATGTCAGTAGTGCCAACTCTAGGGTAAATTAACTCCGCTGATTTCAGGAGAAAATAATTGTCGAGGGTAAATATACTAGAAAAATCTGAAAGACCCCTAGCAAATCTAAAAAACAAACCAGAGAAAGTACACTTCCCTCCCCAAAAATCCACTATGTAAAATACTCTTCTAGAGCCAAATTTAAGCTATTTTCCTTCTCCGCTTTGGACTAAGACTTTCTGTCAGACTCTGAGGCAGAATGTTAATGTCTAATATTACTATTTCAACCACGTCCTGGTAGAAAATCAGATGGCCTATTTCATAATTATATAGTTTCCTTCTAGAAGAGAAAGATCAATAGGATTTCAACAATATAGAATGCTCATATTTTAAGCTGTTGCTTGTTGTCTTCTTTTTCCTGTACCAGATGTAAAAGAAAGTCACTGAGGTTAATACATCCTGCCCACATGTTTTCTGTTCCATAATAGCAACACAAATCAGAGTCTATGTCAACTTTGTAGACAAGTCCACATTTCAACTCATTTTATAACCAATATTTTGAGAATTATTGGCCCAGCTTCCCCTATCATTCACACTAATTTTAAACTGATGAAATACAATCGGCTTCAGAGAATAAACTCTTAATTTATACTAATGCAAACAAGAGAAGAATGCGCACCATCCTTTCCACACAATTGGGTATTTAAAGTAATTATCTCCTAAGGGTGGTGAAGCTCTGCTCAACTCCAGCAGTCCCTGTTATATATTTGTTTCATACATGCACCCCCGCAACTTCACTATTTAGAGCTCTTCCCCACCAGGAATTAAGTATCCCCTATGAATAAATGCTATGAAAAATATCAGCTTTCCTTATCTTGGTGCTTGTTTTTTCCCCTTGTGCTGTCCCCATAAGCTTCACAGAGAGATGGTACTGGAGCTACTAGGAAACTGATATTTCAGTTTCTGCAAATCTTCGAGATAAAAAAAAAAAAAAAAAACCTTTTCATCCTGACCATGTCTTTCAGGTTTAATATTGTGGCTAAGGTCATAGGCTAACGCCACATTGCTTTGGCAAGGGATCACATCGCTAAAGAGATTCCTGCTTTCAAGCAGAAAACAAAACTGTAAAGCTCTTTCTTCTAATCCTGATAGAAGACAAAATTTCAGCCCTTTAAATGAGTCACTTGTCTAGCACAGAACACTGGCCATCTTACATCTCAAAGGAGAGCAATTCTGGAAGGGAAATACACACTCCGAGATCTCCTTGGTAGCTTTTTACAATAAAATGGCTATTTGGAACTGCTTTGGTTTGAAATGCTAGACGCCTGGCTGATGGAGATGGTTTCACAGGCAAAAATGTCCAAAGGGAGCCCCAAAGCAGTAATGTGCCTTTAGGCACACGCTGCTACAGTTTTACCACTTGTGGGGTGCATTATTCATGAATTTCTGGGAAAATGATCCTCAAAGCTTCCAGCAGAAATAGAATGTTTTCAGAAGGGATTTGAAATGAAAGAGGATGCTTATTTAAGCAGGCAAGAGCGGGAGAGGGGAGGGAGGGTGGTGGGCAATGGCAGCGCACAGGACCCAAGGCAGAAAAAACATTTAAACATATGCTTGAAATTAAGCATTAATTTAAATCCATGGCTGAACTGAGCACTCAGAGGTAAGCGAGGGCGACGCAGGGGGCAGGGATTGAAAGGTTTGGTTTCCGCAAATCTGAAAAAGAGATGCTTGAAAGAAGCATGCTCAGCTAATGCAATCTCAAGTAAGATTTTTGCGTACTCCTTTATACCTGAAAGGCTGGTACTGGGGCAATTTCCCTAGGTTTGCACTGAGTCCTCGTTTTGCATGGGGAGCCTGCGGCTGAAATGAAATTATATTAAAAAAAAAAAAAAAAAAAAGGCAGGGGTCCACCTGCATGCCCACAGAATGGTCTCTGTTTCCCTCATCTTCCCTCCTCACCACAGGCTTGCAGGGTTGGTGGACACACTGTCCTGGATAGGCCTCCCAACTTTGTGGGGACATGGCCATATCACTCACAGTGTCCGCACTCTATGGTTCCCACCAAAACCCAGGGGGTTACACTCAATATTCCCGATGCTATAATTGGGGGTCAGGGGACACAAATTTTTCAACTGTTTTCTCCTGGTGGTCCCAAGCTTCCTTCAACCACAAGCCAGGATAACACATAAATCCATGCTTCCCCAGCCTCTCAAGGGCCCTGAGAAGTTCAAGCCCCATTTAGTTAACTCCTTTGCTGTAAGAAGATACCTAAAACTGAACAACAGTGAGAATTTGATAGCTGTTTCCAAATATCTCAATCTGAATGTGATAGCAGCAGCATATTGAAAGGGATTTGGAAGAAGCAGGCTGATGGGTTTTGTTCTTCCACAAGACGCCAAAAAGATTACAAGTCATTTCTAAATTTTTGCATGGTGATAAAATGTAGGAAGTAAGCATTCAGTTCTTTTAATCATCTGAAAAAGGAAAATCAATAAAGCTTTTTTTAAAAAAAATTGTTATTTATTATATCACTTGGATGTTCTATTTAAATGCTTGGCACCATTTATACCAGGCACTCTACTTAAAAAGAGGTAAGTCATTTTGCTTCTCTAACCCATGGGACTTTACAACTCTAAACTGCAGGCAAGAGATAAGCACTGGCCTATCAGGCACTGAGGCACAAATGACATCACTGTGACAAAGAGGAGCCATTTGCCGAGCACTGGCCTCACAGTCATGAAGGTACAAGTGACCTCACAGCAACAGAGGAGTCATTTCCCTAGCACTGGCCAATTGGGCACTGAAGCACAAGTGACTTTAAAAGGACAGAGGACCTATTACCTAGCATATGGGCATGGAAGTACGAGTGACATCACCACCCAAAAAGGGAGCAATTTGACTAGCACTAGCATAATCAGGCATTGAAGCATAAGCCCTTCTCAATTAGTCTGAGGAGCCGTTTGCTTGGCACTGGCCTATGTCTCACAGAGATGCAAGTGACCTCATAGCAACACTGAGGAGCGATTTCCCTAGCACTGCCGAATTAGACACTGGGGCATAAGTGACCTTGAAGCAAGAAAGAGGAGCGATTTGCCTAACACTGGACACTAGGGCACTGTGACCGCAGTGAACTCAAAACGCAAAAAAACGAGCCATTTGCCTAGCACCCGCCTATGAGGCAGTGAGGTACTAGTGACCACACAGTGACAAAGAGGAGCCATTTGCCTAGCACTGGTCTAGTGAACACAGTCACAAGTGACCTCACAGTGAAAAAGAGGGGACGTTTTGCTAGACCTGTTTGCCTAGTACTGTCCTAGTGGACATTGAGGCACAAGTGACCTCAAAACTACAATGAACAGCCACACAACATGCACAGCTCTGAGGCCAGGAGGCACAGGTGACCTCACAAGTATAAACAGCAGCCATCTGACCAGCTCTAGCCTATCAGGACCTCAGAAATAAGTTACACCTGCAAAGAGCAGCCACATGACCAGCACTGGTCTAGCCCTCAGTGGGACCCATATAACCTCATAGCTACAAGCAGCAGCCATGACACTAGTAGTAGACAATCACTTGCTAAGGCAGAAGTGACCTCAAATATCCAAACAGCAGCTATGTGAGCAGCACTGGCGAAATGGCCACTGAGGCACAGGTAAACATTTCCATATTTATAATAAAATAAGTGCTGAACTCCCTTACTTCTAATACTGAGCGGTGCTTTTCTATTGGATGAGGTAATTAAGGTATGCACTTGATAGCCTATATGGTGTTTTTTCTAGGCTTTTTTTTTTTTAACACTGCATAAATCTACCTATCTTTCCTTACCACAACCATTATCACCACCCCTGCTATTGGTCCTACACCTGTTCACAGGGTCTGAATGCACAGGTAGGTTATTTCTGTAGGACAAGGAGTAGATTAAAGGAGAAAGGGTCATTGCAGAGGAAATGTTCTTCTCAGGTAATGCCAAAGTCTGATACTGTCATGTAAGTTTTTCATTGAGAAGTCACAAATCACAAGTAACAAACTATATTTCAAATATGCCAAACCCACTGGAATTATAGTATAGGACTGGGAAGGTGACTTCTCGAGCTAGATGAGTATTGACTCATCCTCTCCAAAGGGAGTTACTTCATCTGGTGGTTGCTGACTGCTCCACAAATGAAAGACCTTATAAGGAAAGAGACCTGAAGTCAGTATTCATAGTCTGACAGCAGAGTAGCAATTTATATGTTTGCGATCCCTCTGCAGAAACTAAATGGTATAATTTCAGAAATATCAACCCCTTGAGAAATAATTTTCACTGCTTTATGATACTGAAAATAGCATTTCCATTGTTTTACTGCTTTAATCCTAAATTTAATTACTGTCAACTTCTGAACATGGCCTGGTATATGCGAAATGGTTTGCAAACCTGAGCTACTCAAGTGAACTACTTATGTCTCTGCTGTCTGTCCAGAGGTGGGGGGAGAAATTTTTGCCCAAAAGCAAAGTAGAATTATTTATCCAGCCATTAGAAGAGAACAGAGAAGATCATGCTTTTGGAGGATGACAAAATGGTTACATCTGCCTTGACTAGTGCCAGTACTTCTTTTAGCAGACAGAATCTGCAGTCCTGCTGGGCAGCTTGTCTTCTGATCTTGCAAAAAAAGACCACAGAGCTTTAGTACAACCAAATTGAACAGGAACAATTGAGAGCATCTGGGGACTCAAAGTATGTTTTTCCCCTCTGGATTAATCCTTAACTCTAGCACTTGCATGCAAAATTATTCAGCGATTATTTGTCTCATGACTACAAGAGAATTGTATTTGGGCTCTACAAGATGAGGTGCCAATGCATGACATGTTGAATGCTCTCCACGTCCAATAGTTTGAAATTCAAGGACCTAATCAGCACAAACCTGAGATAGTGCAATACTTGCGATAAGGGTGGTTTTTTGTTTGTCTGTTTGTTTGTTTGTTTTTGGAAATACTAAACCTGTTTTTATTTAGAGGAAGGGCAGGCAAGCATTAATGACTTATTATTTAACTGAACAGAAGAAACTCTAGAGTTTCCTTAACTGTTCAGTCTGCTCTGCTACTTCCTCCATCATTACTAGCAGTTGGTAGAGGTTGTGTATCAGCCTTCTCACAAACAAAACCAGAGGGAGGTCAGGGAGGACCAAGGACTGTGCAGAAAGAAATAACAAACAATGCACTAACGTGCAATGGATTCACATTAACTAGTAATTGTTGCTGGGACATAGGTCACTTCCTAGAAAATAATGACCATGGCCTGAGGCAAAGCGAGGGTCATTAGCATCAAGTCTGCCATTAACTCTCCAGGAAACGCATGGATCTGGAGTCAGTAATGAAATTATACCCAGTTATTTGGTAGGAGAGGGATTAGTCAGGCAAGATGAAAATTTTCCTTCTGGTGTCATTACTTTTACTGAGCAACACCAAAATTATATTTATTTTATAAGTCTGCTTCTGTCTTGGAGGATCTACAGAGGGAAAAAAAATGGTTTACACAGGAGCTACTCCAAATTCATTCAAAAGCCTGGGGAATTTTTATCATTATTGCAGAGGTAACAGGAGCAGCTCCTAAATTTTGTACATATTTGTCAGTGTTGTGCAATTTTCAGTCTTCCATTCTTCAAATACTTAGTTTTCCTCAGTACTGAACAGTTTTGTTTTTCCAGTGTCTGACTGCCAAAAATCTTTCATTAACCTAAGCAGTATGTACTAAGGGACTGTTTCTTATTCTTCACATTATTTAGATTTGATGAAAATTACTTTTTAAAAAAAAAAAAAGAAAAATGGCAGTCCTCTCATTCTCCCCAGACTGAGTATAGCATATGTATACAAAAGATACAAAATAAGTATTAAATAGGAGAGATGAGTCTATGAGAGCTTTGAACAAACAAACCTCAGTCAACAATGTTTTGTGTGGAAGATAACACACTGCATTTAATGCACTGAGCATTAAATGGCACAATTTAAAACCAAGCAAAAATAAGAAGAATGAGCACTTCATAACGCAGGAGAAGAAATGACACATTGAATGTGCTCAGCCCTGCTAGCTCCCTCGGACATTTGTGGAGCAATAGCATCAGGCACCAGCGTCAGGCACAAAACCACGTGTCTGGTAACTGTATAGGAGCAGCGCTGTGTTAATCATTGTCCCAAAC
>VZSV01000411.1:123270-158117 GCA_013398735.1 Nothocercus julius
TAATATTAATGACTTCTCTAAAGTTTTCAAACTGCTGAAGACAAAAAGTGAGACAGAACTTTCACATGGGTAAGAAATGACCCAGGTGAAAAAAACTCTTACTTCTAAAAAACAGCAGTGAAATACCAGGAAATAGTCCTCAGCTGCTGTAATGTTTTCATTTGCCCAGCGATTGTGCATTTGAACTGTTCACCGGCCCCTCTGCACAAAACTTCAGAGGCTTTCAGCATCGTGGGAGCAGGCAAGCGACTTGTTCTTTGTCTCTGCCTGGCCTCCGTTGCTGTCTGACAAACCTGGGAGGGCTCCACAGGCTGCTTTGGGGGAAAAAAAAAAATGTTGTGCAAAGAGCTGCTCTGCAACAGCAGAACACAGGGGACAGGTTATAGAAGCTGCTTACGCACCAAACCTAAAAGAATGCAAGACAACCTGTCCTGCAAGTGTTTTGTCCCCACTCTACCAAAAACACCCTTTCCAAGACACTTCCAAAGACATTTGCTTGTTTAGACCAAAGGAAGAAGAAAGTTCTGTGGTTGAAATGATTATCTTGATATTTTTAAATAAAAATGTATTAGATATTCAGTGTTATGGCCCTGGGCCCTCAACATCTGGGATGTTGAGGAATGAGTGATGAGACACATCGATCTAGAATCGCAAATATACCTACAAATTCAATCCTACAAATGCACAAGAACAAATACACAGGAGGAAGGAGAGAAAAGTAAGAGTTAAAAGTAAAACAAAAGTAGTTGTCTAGGACAGAATTGCAGAGTGTGTGCGTTAGTCAATAGGCACCAAACAGCACGTGCTCCCACACATGTACAATGCTGCTCTTGAAGTAAGCACCATCATGAGCCACCATGGTAACTGAATTTTTGTGTTTACTCTTCTTGCAGTCTCTTCTTGCAGAAGTGTCAAGCAGGCTGCTTGATGTGGATAGCAGAAAAGACACAAACAACAGTCTTCGATTAACTGCCAAGGCTGCAATCTTAAGCTTTGCTAGGGCCCACCACTCTGCTTTCAGTCATTCCAGACTATAGGAGCTAAAGTCTTGGTGTTGCCCATGCCACCCATCACCTCTCTTGAGCTCAAGAGGCTGGGAAAGACTTTGCCTGCTCTGTACTTTGCTGCGTACGAGTGAATCCTGTCATGCTGCTAAGCGAAGACCTCTGTCTTTCACTTTCCTGGACAGCAAGGCAAAGGGAAGAGAGGCTGTTCTGTGTCTGTCACCCTCATCTGGCATCCCTTGTATGTTGCCCCTCATACAGCACCCTACATAGTCTTGGTTGGCTGGCTGCGGGGGACTCAAGCCCTAACACACTGACAATACTGTACCTGTGAATATTGTTTGTTATGATGTCAATGCACATGCTCTGGCTCAGGTATAAAATTTTCATCCCTCTCCCTTTTTTCTTCTTGTCTTTTCCCATCTTTGCAGTTTTGCATGTAAGTGCCTCTGAGTTGTGCAACCCAATGTGGCTGTAATGTCTGTTCCTTGTGCTCCTGAACTCTCCTAGACCCAGACCTCTTGCCTGCCAAATGAAAGGTCAAAAACTTTCACTGCAGAGACAAAATCTCAAAGTTATTTGACTCTAAGAGCATTACAAGAGACAAGAGCAGGTTAGGTTAAAGATGGATGGACTGAGTTGAAAGCAGTTCTTGTATTTTAATGGTTTTAACTTTAATATGCTCCTAGTGCAGTTAATATGTAAGTGAACAAGTTCTGCAGGAAAATTTGAAAAATTAATTGGGATATGCTTCAAAATCATACAAGCACATATGGCATAATTCTGGTACTGCAAAATTCACAGAACTGATCTGACTGTGTAATTGCAGCGCAGGGCATTTAACTACCACTACCAGAGGAACAATGCCAACATTTTATTCAGTTACTTGCTTCCCAACTACTCCTTCACAATTTTTAGGACATAGTTATATTTAAATTTGATATTAAGTAAGTCCTTATTTCCTCTACTTGGACACTCTGAAATAGCAAATTCCTTAGGCTTTTTCATATGCTGTGAGTTTATGCCTAACCAAACAGGCTATGTAAAGATTAAGTTTTCCACTTCATGTAGGCTATCCATTTTTTTTTCCAGATTTGCTTGAATTACAAATCAAAACAAGAACTATCATGTTCAAAAAAAATCACATTACATAAATCTCTTTTATGTAAAACTTCTAAGAGTCCATTATCTTTTGGCTTTGGCTTTTTAATCTTAAATAGTAATGCCAATGAATATGAAAAGTCTCTCAAAAATAAGAACTCAAAACACTGGAAAAGAAAAAGTCTGAGGACAGAACTGCAGTTCTCAAAACAAAATTCCAGAGAAATTGACCTGTATTTATTGTTTAATTTAAAACATAACTGCATGGCCTTACAAAACAGGGCTTTGTCAAAGTTTAACCTGCTAAGTTTGTATCGAAAATTTTATGTTTTCTCCTAAAATTTTATTTTAAAGGTAAAAAAACTGATTAAAATCTTGATTATTGGGAAATCAATTACTCTTCTAAAACATATTTTTGAGCTAAAACAAGGAAATCATTTATACCTGTAAAGAATTCAAGGGTTTCTTCTGCCTAATGGGTATAAACTATAGTGACTAATTCTGTTGAGAAATTATACCATATTTATAGCAAGATTGGAGGAGAGAGAGGCAAGATGGGAAGAGAGTGAGTTAGTTTCAAATGCCCATACACAAGTCTGCCCATAAAAGTGCATTCCTTAATGCATGTAATTTTAGCTTGGCAGGCTTCACATTAGGGCTTCACATCCTGCATTCCTGTTGCCCCAAATGTTCACTGAAGTTTCCTGCAATGCTGATCACATTCTCAGAGTGTTTAGATATCTGGCTGAGTGCAAACAGTAAGCACCATATGGAAGTGAGTTTGTAATGCTTTGTTCAGTTGTCATCAAAGATGGATTGGGGCCAACCACCTAAGACTTATATTCATTCCAATGGCTAATACAGATTATGTTTTTCTGCCTGCCATTTTATATTTCTGTATTTAAACATAGTGAAAAAAAATCAAAGAAGGTAATGAAGTAACTAAATTTGCAGGAACTTGTCTCACTGCATCTCTTTTTACATTATCGGCTGAAAACGTGTTTAGAATAGAAGTAGTAAAAGAACTATAGCAATTAAAAAGGTTAATTATGAAAGATGACAAAGACATATTTAAATATTCACTGTTTATTTTTCAATAATTGCCCTATTCATTTTTAATAGTGGTCATGAGCAAATACTTGTAAAACTTGTACAACTCAAATCTAACCCCTGATATCAAGGAATAATGAGGTTAAATGTGTTATAAATGCAATTAGAAAGAAAAGTAAACACATACAAAGTTCACATATACCTCAAATTTATCAAAAACTGCTTCTCGTGTCACGAAAAGTCACTCCAAGCCAAAAGTATGGGTAAGTAGACTTTGCCTTCTAAATGTACACAAGAAAACTAAGTGGTCTGCAGTTTCTGGGACGCTAAGATGTATTAACTTCATAAAAAAAAAAATACGGAGGACCTAGAACTTTTGAAAATTGGCCAGTTGTTAAGATGTCTAATTGGAGTCACCTCCAATTTGGGCTTGAACTGTCTAGTCTCAATCCCTTTTTGTGAAAATGACAGAACATTGAAGTATCTTTCACAGGGTAAGCACAGTTAAGTTTACTGAACATTATGAAATTTTCAAATGAAAAATACTTTATAAAAGCAAGGATTTATTCTTGCAAATCCTTCAATTTCCAGCTTTATAGATCTAAAAACAATTTATATATCTGTGTGGCCCAACTGAGATGGGGAGAGGATGAGGGGAAGGAGATTCAAAGGATTTCTTTATTTCTTTATTTCTTTCTTATTCTTTAAGACCTCAATATTCTTACCAGTGCAGGTAACAATTACCAGTGCAGTTTATAGCATGGAGGGAGAAGGGGGATACACATGCATTTTCTAATACATACGCAGTGCTAAAAAGAAGGGATTGGTAATCCATTTCTCATATGCCTAATGGACAACAAGAAATAATAGGTTTAGATAGCAGAAGTGTAAATTGTAGTCAGTCATTTAGGCAATTTTAATTCTTCTAAAGATACACAGTGCTGGATTAGATTGTGAGGGGAAGGGAGGCCACTGGTAGTCCTCAGAAACACATCAGACCAATGTCTGCCAGAAATGGGACCGAGGTTTTCTGTCTGGAGGCAGAGACTGATCTGTGAAGAGGAGTTCCTTCTCTGTCACATTTTTTCCTATTACAGGCTGTACAAAATGCTCCTTCTGGGAGTACTAGTAGGATGGGCTATGCAAAATATTCCCTCCACACTGAATTACCCAGATATTTGTAAAGATAGCATCAATTCAGTACTCCCATTTCACCTATTCAGGTCTGGAAATCAAAGGACAGTTTTGTTCTCCATAAAATATAAACATGAGACATATGCAGCTAGATTATGAATATCAATTAAGCTATCATAAACAGATGGGATATAATTCACTATACAAATTGTTTGTGGTTTGGTTTGGCTGAGTGTTTGCTCATAAAGAAAAGTCTCCAAAAAATCAGCAGGAGTTGAACGTCTTGTACATAAAATATGCTCCTATCAGGGCATCCCAACACCTGGGAAATACCTGAGAATGTAACATCTTACTGATGATTTTTCATTTCAGAACTCATGCTAGAAGCTGTCCTGAGTAGCCATTCAAATTTCCTGAGCTTTTCTATCTGGAAAGTTTTGGAATAAAAAGCAAGAGATTTCTGGCACTCTCATGATGAAGGTAGGCAATTGTAGTAGGATTGAATGGCGCATTAGTCAGCTGGAGGATTACTATGCACACAACGATGTGGCACCCTGCATAGAGGAAGATAAGCAGAAGGAGAGTCTGCAGGAAGAAAATAACCCGAAGGGAGAGGATATTGCCTGTGTGATATTCTCCATCCTTCCTTCCCACACCTCTTCTTGTTCGTAGATACAGAGAAGTGATAACTGTAGTGTGTGCTGGAGAAGGAGGGGATGAAGAGAGGTATCTGATCATCTGCAGAAGTCTAGCACCATACGTAGATTTTCTTGCAACCTAGCTAACAACAACTTTGGCTGTTATCTCTACTGCAATACATATATATAATATACATATAATACACATAACTCTGCTGCTATGTCTTCATTTATGATGAAATTCTTTCCTGTGCGAAAGATAAAAAGCAGATAACAGGGGCTTAAAGGACCCATTGACCAACATTTAAAATAGATCTACACTGTACATGAGAATATTTATAAAAACAACAATTTCATGTGGTCTTCTGTTGGAGGGCTGTTTCCAGCAGGTCATGAGGAGAGTCTTACTGTGCAGATGCATGCGGCCATAGCAAATCTGTGTTACAGTACTGTCATGAACAAAATTTCCTCGCAGGTCTTTTGTTCTTCACAAAGAGCTGAGATGCACTGTTACATGTGCCAGACCACACACATTCAGTACCCCCAGAGAGTACTCCTTGCTCCCAGAACCAGGATAAGCAAAAACAAGTCATAAAAGACTCATATGGTGAAACATGGTAATGATTTTAGAGAGGGGAAAATATCCTAGATTATAACAATTCACAAAAGAATGAAGTACTTTTTCAAGAATACCTTGGAGCCTGATGAAAGAATCAATATTATTTTGTTGCATTCTTCAGCCAAAACTAAAGCTGTCACTTTTGCCTTTTTAGTACACAAAAGCACAGATATCCCAAAGGCTTGAGTCTTAACCACAGAAAGCTTTACTAATAAATGGGAAACTTGTGTTCATCTATACAAAAGCTCTGCAAGATCAGCTCTCAAAGGAAGCAACTAAAGAGCATGTACCATAATAGAAACACAGCGTATAAGAAAAACGATCATCAAATGAGGCATTTTTTTCTGCCCCAAGAAAATTCGTTGTTGTCTTTCTTGTATCTTGCAAAGTCTTCTTTTTTTTTTTTTTTTTTTTTTAAGATCAAGACAGCAGCTTATGTTTACAGGCAGCTGTTCCTAATTTACAAGAAACTGTAAAGAGTTTTTAGTTTCCTAAGGAAAACAAGAACTAGTGAACATTTAAGCACTTAAAGCAAAGTCTTCTCTTCCTTTCCTCCTCATATGTGTATATTATTTTCTCTAAGTGAAACCATCTACCCTTTCCACCTTAAGTGAGGCAGAAGATTAAGTGAGAAGTTGGATTAAGATGTACTATGACTTGAACTGAGGTCAAGGCTCTGTGATAGGCAACGGCTCTGTGTGGCTTTCCTCTTCATATGGTAAGGAGAAAGGTAAGAGTTCCCACAGGTTATCTATCCTGTGGAAGACAATATCCAGAACCCATCCCCAACCACTTGTTATTTAGCACACCAGCTATGAAGTGCTGCATTTAGTATCAACTATAACCATGTCCTTTTTTCTTCCAGTGCACATTTTCCACCAAAACTGAAACTAGAAATCTTATTTTCGTAATTTTTTTCTATGAGAAAGTCCAGCAACTGATAGTACCTGCAGTGCTCTTGATAGCACAGACTATGTTAGCAAGAAAGGAAAGTGAAGTTAACTACAGCATAGCCGCTGGCTCTTGGAGACTCAGTTTGCACAATATTCCTCTCATACCTAAAAATGTCAGGCTACCAGATTAATATTATTAAAGAATATGAAGGTGGAATTTACCCTTCTGTTAGTCCTTAGTTACAGGTAATGCAATTGACATATAAGTACTTGAAAGGAACAACAAATGCAAATGCCACACGTTTTGCCAGAAGTCATTTTCCCCATAACCACCTATTATTAATCCTATGCATTAAAACAACATCTAAGCAGCATGTCAGACTGCAGTTGCATTATGCTGGGCATAATGTACAAACCCTGCGAAGGAGCTAGCCCCCAAAGTCTTCCAGTAAAAATAATCAAGAGAGAAGGCAGATGATAAAGGATGAACTAAGAGAAGTATGATGATGGCCATAAACCTTTTTAGTAGTTAGTAGATTAAAGCTCAGTCAGAATGACTGCAGAGGAAACTACTTTTTTCACCACTAGCATACATAAACAGTTATTTTTCTCCGTCTATATTTTTTTTTACTTGAATAAATACAACCCAACTTGATGAAAAATATTTCTCACAGAATAATTAAAATAAGAGAAAACAGCAATATTTGGCATGGCAAACCTAACCCTGTCATGTAAAAAAAAACCCATACTTCTGTGTAGCTGAAATGTTGTATGGTGGATATTTTTCACTTTGTTTGGGAAGCCTACATTTAAAAAGAGATTCCCACTGAGCCTTCTTTGACGAGGAAAATAATGAGCACAAACAAAACATCTGAAAATAACATTGAGCCTTTCTGCCTGTAATTTGGTTTTCCTTTTGAAAACAGGATGATAGCCATTGTTAAAAACAGGACAGCTTTTGTAAGGTAACTCTGGTTGCTGCAATTTTGAAGTAAAGAGAAGCTGTTTATAATAAAATAGGCTGCTGCTTTTCCTGCTGCTATGCTTTCCCAACAAGTAGTTTTATGGAAGATAAACAGTTAGACTCCCTGAGGAAACACCATGGTGTTTACCCTTCCAGTTCCTTAAATTAGTTGTCAACAAGTAAAGTATATCTTGCTTTTGCTGGCAAAACAAACACAATCTCCTGAGGCGGGAGAGGAAAAGAGAAAAAAACATTTGGCCTGTTCCTCTATGCGATCTGCTAGGGGATTTTGAGCAATCTTAGCTCAAGTCTATAGCCAAGATCCTTCATCCATTTTTTCTGTAGGAAGGAACTTTCTCAGGGATAGGCTAGGTTTAGTTGTACTATACACAGATGGAATATTTACATTTCCAAAGTAAATAAAAAGCTGCAAGAAGCTTGTGCTCAGATCCCCCTAAAGACACTGCAATTTCCTCAAAACAGTAGGATTCTGCAAGATGCTAACAGCCCCCAGTACATGCTAATAGCACCAGAATCCTTCATGGACAAATATTATTATCATGGAAGGAAAAGATAGAAAGACATGGCAGTTTCATGAAAGGAGTTAAACCAAGCTGCTTTTCATGAGGCCTAGGAAAACTTAATGCTTGTTTCCACCATCTCTGGACCAAAACCTCCTCCTAACACGCTTACCAAAGCCATCATTTGATGAGCAGCTCTTTGTCTGGCCATGCTGGATCATAAGACCCACAGCTACTTGCTCCCCTCTCTGTCACCCTTGCATCTTTGGCAGGGCTCACATACCAAACCACACCAGTTAAAAATGATCATGGGAAGGCGGGTTTATTTATAACCCAACCAGTAAGGTCCTTGATCTTACCAGGCACTCTGTCATGCAGCTGCAGGAAGGGCAGCACAGGACTGTGAATGAGGGCCTGAGGCAAGAGCTAAGCCATGGCTGGTGTCAAAATGCCTTTGGGATGTCCTTCAGGACTTCTGCACCATGAGCAAGAAACAGGCCTCTGACATGGATTGGCCTATAATCTGTGCTGGGTTTCCCACCAGAGGAACAATTTGGTTCATCTCAGAGGTTAGCATGGGTGGAAACCAACATGTGTAGCACAGGGATGTTCAAGCAACCAGATTCAGCCTGGGAAACAAGGGTGCGCCAAAATGACAGCATAGATATGCCCCTTTCTTCTTGCTCCCCTGTCTGTTAATAGCCCTCTGTAGTCACTTGTCACACACATGCCTGTTAGATCCAGCGCAGAGAGTCCAGCACAGGACTACGAGGATGATCAGGAGCCTGGAACATCTGCCCTATGAGGAAAGGCTGAGAGAGCTGGGCCTGTTCAGCCTGGAGAAGAGAAGGCTGAGAGGAGACCTGATCAATGTCTATAAGTACCTCAAGGGAGGCAGTGAGGAGGATAGGGCCAGAATCTTCTCAGTGGTGGCCGCTGATAGGACTAGAGGAAACGGCCACAAACTGAAGCACCAAAAGTTCCACAGGATCTTTAGGAAAAATTTCTTAACAGTGAGGGTGACAGAGCACTGGAACAGGTTGCCGAGAGAGGTTGTGGAGTCTCCTTCTCTGGAGATCTTCCAAACCCGCTTGGACACAGTCCTGAGCCACATGCTGTAGGTGACCCTGCGTGTGCAGGGGGGTTGGACTAGATGATCTCCAGAGGTCCCTTCCAACCTGAAGCATTCTATGATTCTATGATCCAGGGTACATGAGTAGGAGTTATTTTTTGTTACCTTCATTACTTTTATGAATCAGCCTCCATTTCCTGCTTTCAGTAAATGGCTTGTTTTATCTTTATTAGTATTATAATTTCATTAAAGAAATAAGTTGAGGTATATATCTGGCCATACAGGGTTAAACAGAAAAATAGAAACACTGAGTTTTTTACCTCCATCCAGCTAGCCTATGGGTTTATTTATACTATTGTATTACTAGTGCTTCATGATTTACTGCTGGCAGAAGTCTGCACCCGTGCTCAAGCTTATAGTCCTCTAGACACTGATATTTAAGCTAATGTGTTTGCTTTGTGCTTGCCATTGATTGGAGAGCTTGCAAAGTCAGTTATCCCAGCTCAGCTGAAAGGCAATACTAAGTTCGATTCAACTATCGTATTGCAATTGCATGTCTCATCCCTGTGTAAACTCTGGAAGGAAATATGGGCTTGACCTGGACAAACAAATGCTGCCAGGAAATGTATTAGCTAAACTTCCATAACTTGGTTTGCATCTCTGTCCTAGGTAAATACCCAGAGGAAAAGACATGGTTGCCTTTTAGCCATGCTGATTTGAAAATATATATATTTTTGCCTTGTGCAAAGCCAAAGTCATCTTGGCCAGCATTTGTTGCTGTTTGCCCACGTACTCTGGTCCTTATTTTGACTTCCTTAGAGGAACATAATCAGGACATCATCAGGAACCCAGAGCTTCAAAGGTCATGGAGGAGTGAACAAGTGCTTCATGTTTCCTACTTTCTAAATATGAATTATTTCAGTGAGATTACATCTATCTTGACCATTATGGAAAGGACTGTTTTTTTTCCCTATGCATAGATATGTTGCACAGCACAATGATCACTGGAATTCTAAGTTTTATGAGAACAATATAATAATATTGAGAACATAATAGTAATATGAATATGGATATATAACAGTAAAATATGCCCAGCTTTTCTAATTGCAATAGGGACTTTGTGTATAATTCTGATTCTGTGCATGTGTGATACACTTTCATTTCTATTGGTTTTGGTAATCCAGTAATTCTAAGTTGCCATGGCAGAATCTCACCCTAAATATTCATGCTTAATGTTTTGACCACTATATATTAAATAGCTTCTCCATTGAATTTGTCCAATTAGTTGCTAACTACAGACTTTTCATCTGTAACAGAGCATCTCCCTGCCTCACTGAAGGGTACGGCACAGGCTTTTATGATAATTTGCTTTTATTTGCCTAGGGTTTATTTAAAAAATAAAATAAATAAAATTACATTAAAAATAAATAAATAAAATTTTGCCTAGGGTTATTTGGTTTGGTTGACTTAAATAAATGGAGAAAAAAAAAGAAACATTAGATATATTGCTGTAAAACAAGTAAAAAGTTTTCTACAAAAAGAAATAATTTTAGGGAGGATAATATACGTTTTATACAATCAGAATCCCCTTTATAACACAAACTAAAGTTTTATTTAGCTTTATAAGGTGACGATCAGACATTTAATAAGAGGCTGTAAATGGCTAATTAATGTCAGAACTTGATGGGTTTTCTCAACACTTCTGTCTTAAGCAAAATAAGACCACCCATCCAGACAGCACTTAAGCACTTAAAAGAATAGCTGTAATTTCTTCAGTACAAATAAATAGAAAGTATATTAAAGTTAATTAAGAAAAGGATAATTAAAATGATTAAAAGCAGGTTTAAGCTTCTATACAGGAAAAAAACATCCAGGAAACTTATCCAAAGAAATTAGTGATAAAACCACTGCTGACTGCCCTGAAAAGAGGATCATACTCCAAATCTTGCACAATTTTCCCATCTCATTATTTCTACCACTGTCAGTGATAAAGCAGAAATCTGATCAGAACTCCTGATCTCCTACTTCGCTTTCTTGAATGTTTGTTAGAAATAAAGTCTGTTTCCAGTTACATATTTTACGACACTTATTTTTATTTTTCCTGTAAAGTGGGGAGCTTTTCAAAAACTTGTAAAAATATGACACATGGAGGCTGAAAACTTAGCCAAGCTGTATGGAAAAAAATTAGACAAGATAGAGAAGAGGACGTAGGAAAGAAAAATCATTATTCAATATATGTTTCACAGAAGATCATTTAAAGCAGAAAGTAAATAAGCATCTTCTTTAGGAACACACAAGAAGTCTCTGAAAAAACAGGGTACAAACCCACTTTGTATTATTCCTAGCACTTTTACCACAAGCTCATTCTTCTTCTTTGAAGAATCTTTCTGCCAGGACTTAAACTGCTCCTATTACATACCCAACAGCATCAGCTTTGTCAAACAGTTTTCTTGTGACAAGTATCTTGACCTTATTCTGTTTTTAGAACTCTTATAAACAAATGCTACATAATTATCAAGATTTCTCATCTTTACTTTCAGTAAAGAAAATGTTAATGACTTGTATCTTCATTAAATTTTTACACTATGTAAAAATAAAAAATGGTATACACATGTGCATACTAAAAGAAAAAAAAAGCTCCCTCAACTTCTTTTTCAAACAAATAAACAAACAAAACACTTTTAATGTATTCAGGTAAGCTTTTTAAAAAGATTTCTCAATTTTTGACATATATTTTTTCCATTCATATTAAATTAGGAAATAATCTACTTTCTCCTGCAAGCAGTTTAGTAGCATGATTCCTCCAAAAACAATGACCAAGCGCTGGCTCTGCAGTGCACTGCTCTGCAGGCACTGGTCATAAAAGCTATAGTTCCCTTCAGAGTTTCAAACGGACCTCATAAAGCCTATGAGCAACTAGTCATAACCCCTATTTCACAACTGTTTTAAAAACTGGCTAGTGTCTACATCTAGCACTCACTTTCTACCCTGGCTATGTTTCACCGGTGATTTGACAGGACAAGATTCATGAGGATTAAATCATGGCTCCACTGAAGTTGATGATAAAGTCCCTATAAAGTCCCTAATGTTTGACTTGAACAGAGCCAGGATCTCACTCTTGGTAAATATTAAGATAATGGCATCCAAGTATCTGATGGTATCTCATGTCAGATCTTTAAAGATGCCTTTCTGTTTATTCTTCTGTCACTAAGAGATATATCAGCCATGGTGATTTAGAAGTGTACAATAGCATGCTATCCTCATGTGGGCTTGAACCACAAACAAAACAGCTGGTGCACTTCACGCACAGCTCCCTAACATGGCTTTGGAGATGGAAGACGTGCTCCAGGGTAGTGCTGCCTGCACACATGGGCTTCTACCCTCCAAAATGAGCTCTGTCCAGGACCTGATACCAACGGCATACATAGGGAAGCCAAGGAGATGTTGAGTGCTTAGGAAGTCTCTCTCAAAATTAGATGGCTCACAACAGCACACTGTTACCTTCAAAAAAAAGTTACCTTCATGTTAAGCAATTCTTCAGTGATTGGATTTGTATTGCGTAGAAAATTCATTTTATTTAAAGTTAAAATAGGTCAGTAACCCACTACTTAGCATTCAATTCCAAAAAACTTCTTTTGAATCTCACATAGTCTAGTTCTACTGATTAGGAAGCAATGTAAATAATCAAAGGAGTAAAGGAGTTCCTCAGAATATTATTAGGAGTGAGATTGGGGAAAGTTGGTATGCCACAGAAAAAATGCAGAGAAAGCCACACTCTAAAAGAGTTTTTTACTCAAGCAAGTGCAGTGAAACAATATATATAAAATAGTAATTAGCATAAGCTGATATCAGTAAGTATCATCATTTTCCTAAAATATTAAAAGGACAAGAACTCATGTGTACTCCCCAGTATTCCTGGACTTGTTTAATCTTCACTCAGTTTTCCTCAAATCCTGGCATCCCATATCAGCTTTGCCAAACCATAAATTCCCAGTGACATCTTGCTGGCAAAAAAAAAAAGAAAAAAAAACATATATTTTTGATAATGCCAACCACTTTTTGGTGAGGAACCTACCTTTAGGAAACAGCTCCTGCTTCCTCTCTTCACCTGTGATCCCCAGTGGGTACTACATTGATCTGGGCTTGCAGCCTGCCCAAAAAGGCAGAAGACACCTTCATGATAATCCACACTGCATTTGTTCAAATAATCACTCACATCATTATGAACTGTGTCCAACAGCAGACTAGATTAAGAAGGAATGTTATATAGAGCTTAGCATGGCCCGGCTGCATACACTAATAACATATACAACCATCTCACATGTGCTTCTGATTCTGAAGGAACTCAAGCTGGCGACAACCAGAAAAAGAAGTTTGCTAAACTTTATAATAGGAACAAATTTTATTCTAGAGGATCAAGCTTTCTGAAAAAGGTCTGTGAAGATGCTAGGAAAAAAAGACATGAAGAATTCTACCAAATATAATGGTTGAAGTGTGACTGAAGAGTAAAAGCCTACAGCAAACAAAAAGGAAGGGTATGCAGGGAAGAGTGTAGAAAAGAGATTAGGGAATGGGACAGAGGCTAAGGGGAGAAGAGTGTTTTTTTTAAAATGAGGAATGATTTGGTGCTGCTTTAACAGCAATGCTTTATTATATATATATATACACACATATATATATATATACACACACACACGCACATACACACACGCATAATAGCGAAGTTGAAATTTCACTATTCACTATAGTTGAATTATTAGAAACAAGAAAGGATATAAGGGGCGACATACAATAGAAACTTTTATAAGAAAAAAGCCCATTAAAAAAAGCAAACAACCAACAGAAACCTGGCCCTGAGATATTTGGAAATCACTGTGCTTTCCCTGGGGCTCCACACAGTCTCCAGCTCTCAGTCCGTCTGTTTGCAAATGCAGCATTAGCTCTCTGGGTCTGCTGCACCCTAACTTAAACTTTCACTATCCTTCTGCCTGCAAGGGTGCCCCAGCTGCCACCCTTCCAGCCCCTCTACTGTTTTACTTGTTGTCTTAGTTAAGTTACAACAGTTATTCCTAGTGAAGTTGCAACAGTTATTCCTTGGTTATAGCAAGGATGACCAGAGCTTATTTGCTATCATTACAGAAACTACAAATAGAATAACTGAACTCCAAGTATTCTAGGCAAAGTAATTTTGTTTTTCTTTGGTAGAACATGCTTTGACATCTGTGTTTTCTTAAACTTCCTATTACTGAGCAAACAGGATCTGGGGAAAAAGAAAAAGAAAAAAAAGCAGTGAAAATATTCCAAAGACTTCTCTCCTCACTGAGGTGTCGTGCTCATGGGAAAAACACTCCAGGGTCCCATCACACAGAGCAGAAGATTGCCCTGGCTGGCCTTGTGCTGACAGATTGAGAATCCTTGTACCAATTTCCCTTAATTTCCCTTTCTTCTGAAGAAGATCTAAAATATTTTGCCAATTAAAGATAATAAAACACTGCAGGGGATCATTTAAAGTGAGACACTGCAGCTGCTAATTATGATGGATATTATCCTACTCTGAGAGATAAAATGGTAGTAACTAATAAGTGGCAAGACTAATCAAAAGCACTGCAGTTGGAAAGGGCAAGAATGCATAGACAGATAAACATCCATTAGTAAAAAGATTTGAGAACAAGAAAGTGGACACTCATTATTTGTGGTCCCATCTTTCTAAATACACACACTGAGGAAGTCTTTGCTGGTACTGCCAGAGAAATACATGCAAGTCTGAAGCCAAGCTGCTGCCTTATTTATCTTCCAGTAACTGCGAAAGTATTAGGACCACTCATTAGCTGCACTAATCAGAATGGCTAAGATTCATGAATCCCTTGATCATTATTTTAAATTTGTAGTAATTGTTTAAAGGAAACCTGATTATTTTATTTTGTGATTCTTTAAAAAAAAATCACTCCAGTTTCCAAATCTTTGGCTTTGGTAATATGCACTTGTTATTCAGTTTTACATCTTCTCACCATAGAAAAATGAAGAACAGAGACAGAAATTATTATTTTGCTCGTGACTCATGAGCTTTACTAATAGAAACACACTTGCTTTCTTATTTTCATATGTATTTGAAAGATGCAGCATCTTTCCTGGCCTTGTTGCTGCCCAATAAGAAGCTATAAGGCATCACAGTAATAAGGTTTAAAATGCCACGAGTCCAAACATCAGAGAAGTCTGTATAGTATTTTAGTATTCATAAAAGTACCTGTAATATTTCCTGTTTCAGCAGATATATAAACTAAAGGAAGAAAACAGACAAAGTTGAGACACACACATGCCCCTCCCTGGTCCTTTTTTTTTTTTAAAGTGGGTACGAAAGGCTCCTGCCACATCGGCATGTCTAGTTGTGGAAAAGGGAAGCGAAAGACTTCTCTAATATATCTCAGGTGTCCCAGAAGAGAAGCCTTTCCCCATCCTGCTCTGCGTCTGGCTTATACAACACCTCAAAAGCTTTTTAAACACACTGAAGAATTTTTTAAAAAGTGCAAAGGTGTGACAAACATATCCAGAAAACAAAATCAACTATATCTTTTTATTTCCTTATAGTTATATCTACAAAGTATCTCCTCCTGACTAAAGCATCAAGACAGAATCAGATTTGCCTTGGAGGTGTACAAGTGCAGCCAACAAACATGACATTCAGGTTATCTTGCTGAGAAACCAGATTTTTTTTTTCATGTATTTTCTGTTGCCTAATGTATTAGGGATTTAGCTTTGTTCTGTATCCTTCCCAAAGTTATATTTTTTATACAGTATTCTAATTCAAATTAAATCTCCCCTCCCTTCATTCTATTCATACAGTGTCTTTAATAAGTCCACATGTTCGTATCTGTGCCTCATATATTCAAAAGGTTAAAAAGGCTACAAGGTAATGAGGGTGTGCATGCAAGAATTTGAAGAAAAAACTTGGTTGCATCAAAGTCACCAGTTTATCAAATGCTACTTTATGTTGACAAGTCTTTACTGTATTCCTTTTTAATACATTACAGCTTGTACGGCCTGATGTCCATAAAAGGAGACCCATGAGTAGAATGGAAATTGCTTTGCAGTGCTTCATGCCTGGGTAGCATTTCCAGAACACCAGACTCAATCAGAAAGTTGATACTTTCCAGGTTACTTAACTGCTTGGTTTGTCTGAGCTCTAAATAAAGTAATTCTTGTTGAACACAGAGCTATTCCCCCTTTTCCCAGGTGTTGTACATGCTTACAGTTTAGCTTTTATATTTCTTTTATGTAACGATAGCCTGAAAAAACGTTTAAGTAACAAACTACTCATATCAGAAATATTATGTGTAAAATTCTGTTACACAGTTTTTTTGTAGGGGTATTGGGTAGAAAGGGTCCAATTACTCACATCAGTAGATGTGAAAACTGAAATTTGCTCCCAGTTCTGTGTGAAGGGGCAGGGCAGACTTGGGAGATGAAAACAAATGGTCTGTAACTGAGTATCCAGTGCTGGATTCTTCTTAGGACTGGCCAACAGCATTATCATCAATATTAAACTGAAAATTGCAGCCACAGGGATGTCAACAGCAAACTTCCATCTGATGTGACACAACCTATTGGAGATTAACTTGACAGTACAACACACCCCTCTCATTTTTTCTGCCTGTCATGCTCTGTGCAACATTCAGCAATATTTTTCTAATATTAGTTTCAAAGTGAAAAAAACTAGACCGGTGCTCCTCAGTGTGATGAAACCTAGACTTTCCTTTTATGTGGGTGTAGGCAGATAAAGAACAATTAAGGTGTTCATTTAGTCTATTCTCCTATTGCAATGTAAACTTTTTTTTATACTCCTCCATATCATTATCCATCACTAACTGCCCCTCAAAATTCCTTTCATGGTAAATGAAACCAGAAGCATTTTTCAATCCTTAAAACTGAAACACTGCCTTAGCTAAACAGTCTTTTTTATTAGCTAGGGCTTCTAATTTATGTCTGTGGGCCATTACACTTGACCTTTGGGGAACTGTGATGTATAAACTATATCTCTTTGTATTAGCAGCCAGTTGACATTCTCCCAAGGTCCCTGCACACATCTATTGGTCAAATGTTGCCATACATTTAAGTGCTTCTATTCTATTGCCAACTACACTGACATTGTTTAGGGCCTTGCAGCAAATAAATACTATTCACACAATGTTCAGTCATGCAAACAAGCAGGAGGGAGAAGGGAGATCTATTTTTCCTGTATGTTACAAAAGTCTCTGTTATTTTTCCCTGTGTATCTTTTGGCATGCAGTCTAAGGCCTGTGGCAAGGATTTAAATATTTGCCTGTGCTGAGAAATAAGGTAGTTTAAAAAAAAAAAAAAAAGAGGGAGAGAGAGAGAAGAGAGAGACAGACAGCTATGGAGGAATTATTGGCTGAGAACATTCCTTTGCATTACATGTTATTTAAAGGTACTACTTAAGCTCTGTGAAATGCATTTCTTCCATTGCTTTTTTCTCACCTTTGGAAATGTTCACAGAAATCTAACTTTGGAAGGAAAGAATCCCATAGCAAAAAATGTACAAAAGGAATTGTCTTTCAAATGTTCCTTCTAATCACAAAAAGCATTTCTGTTTTACAGACTCTCCTCCTTCCAGCCCGATTTCACTTTAATCATCCTGCACTGAAATCAGAACCCTGAATTATAACACAGACCCTTTTTTGTATTAGTTGTCAAAGCATTCGCTTAGCCTGGTTCAAGACCAATGAAATTTGAGAGGAAAATGCAGCCCTTTAGTGTGACTAGCTCAAATAGAAGATTTAGGTAAACAGGGAGGTAGTGATTGTGGTCTACACTCAAATTGCTGTCTTAATTAGGCAAAAAAAGGATTGGTCTAACCTTGGAGCTCATTAAGCTCCATGGGCTTGACTCTGAGCAAACAATATCAAATCCACATAAAGACTGCTTAATGTGCTCTGTCCCATAGACAGATCCTTCAAAGGAGGCATCTTCCCAGCAGACCCCTAGGACTACCATGTCATGAAAAGGCTACAGCACAGAAGGTGCACGGGGGGCGTGCCCGAGAGTTTTGTCCTCTCACTGTGCCCCAACACTGGGCTGGAGGCACAAGATCTTCCTCCTGAACAGCTCTCACATCTTCACTTTTCATAGAGTTTTGTAAAACACCATTTTTCAAAGAGTAACACCAGAAGGAGGCAAAACTTATAAACTCTATGCCCAAATGAGTCGAATTCTGGTACATCTGCATCTGAGCTAGCATTAGGCAGCTCAAGCCCATCCCCAATAGGACGATCAGAAACAGGGTTTGAATGTCAGCTCACTGCAGACATCACTCTTCCTCTTCTCAATAACTACAGTTTAAGTGTTAATGAAGAGCCCTCCTCAGAGACCTTCCCAGCAGTTTACCAAGCTAATGCCTTTCTTTTAATCAGACATCACCCTGAATGGGGTCAAGATTTACCACAGAAGAGCTCCGAGTGAGGCAACAATGCACACATGCAAAGGTACATCATCCTCCCCAGAACAGCACGGACACTTGGATGCAGGCAGCTAGCCCATATGGCTTCCCTTCCTGAACCTGCATCTGTACATGGCAGGGAGAGGTGGCAGGACTTGGCATGTCCTGAGGCACCTGAAGATTTTTGAGCAAAGCCTTCACTTTACCTCTAAGCCCATCTGACTTGAAGTCCAGAAAGCAGCCAGCAGAGGGGTGGGGTGCCCCCAAGTGTGGGGCACCCCACAGCTGGGAGCTGATACTTTGGGACGGATCTTCCTGAGAGATCTCCTGCAGAGTGCTGCCTTATGCCATCCTGGCCATCCGCCTCCTGCTGCCACCTTTTTCCATCTTAGCCACTCCTTCAAGAGATAATTGATCTCTGCATCATGGTCTTGCCTTGGCTTTTCGTAACTGATGACTGCAAAGGGTGTCAAATGTTGGCGTCCGCCTCCCACCTGTTCCCACAGATGGTTACAGCCCTTAATGGGATTTCAGAGCTCATATAAACACATTGACCAGAAATTAGCCAGACCTCTCTGAAGTCAGGGAAGAAAGTGAAACAAAGCACACTTACTTATATAGCTATTAAAAAAGCAGTTAGAAATGGCGCAATTCCAGTTCTTGAGAGAAAGATTACATAGAGAGATGTCTATGTACATATAAGTATATATCTCTTTGAAGGTAGCTAACGCCCACTGTGTTGTATCTTTGCACACTATGTAAAGCATGAAAATTGGAAAGGATTAAAGACTGCAGCTGTATCTATAAAAAGAAACAAAAAAAAAATGAGAGAAAATTTTAAACTGACAGAATGTTGTTACTGTCACTGATAACTGCAATAATATCTTTAAAAAGCCTGTAAATTTGGTGGTACACTGCATATCCCTACCCTAAAAAAGAGACCTTGCCCTTAGGAATATACAGTTGAAGGAAATAAAAAAACATAGCACAGTGGCACAAACAAGTAGACTATTGAGAGAAGAGGTGAGGAATAAGCTGGATGACAAATGTTAATTTCTGCTGCATTGCAGACATTTTCCATCAGCCACATTGAAAAGAATTTGTGTCAACGTTAAGCTTAATCAAGCAACCATCAAACAATGTATGATTAATGATGGCTCATTCTAGAAGAAAAAAAAAAAAAAAAAAAAGAGGGTAAAAGGTGGTATTAACTCAGCATAAAAATATGTTTAAGCCTTCCTACAGAAACATTTCTCAAGCCTGTGTTTCATTAGTACACTTTTTGTTATAAACCTTGTGATAGTTCATTCCTCATTTTCCTTTCTGTAAAAACTTCAGAATTTAATATAAAGTGATGGCTTTCTATAGATTTTTTTATATACCATGTGTAGAATTTAATAGAAAATTTGATCCCTTCTCTCAAATTTCATAGGAAGGTTCAAAAATGCTTCCATAAAAGACATGACCTTTATCCTTAGGTTTATAAAACTCTACTGGTTCTATCACTATTAAATTCTGTAGGCTTTGCTCATAAATTCTTGATTAAGGTTTCCCAAAACCACTCAGAATCCATCTGGAAAAGGAATGTAATGAAAATTGCCAGGCTTAATTTCTATTTTGCTTTTGTTGTGTTGGATTCAGTAACATCCCAATCAGAAGCAGTGAAAAAGAAATAAAATCACATAAAAATATATAACCAGTGTGACTGAATACACAGGGTTTTTTTTACAGCACTGTCATGGCCAGAAACATTAACCAATTGTCAAGATAGACTGAATTTTTAAATGGACATAGATCACATAGTCATGACTTATACCATATGGGATAGGAATCTTAAAATTGAAGATATTTTAGCTAGAGAGTATGCATTTTGCCCTACCAGTACAGAACTGAGATTATGGAGTGAAAATAATCCCTCCCCTTTATTACCACATGCAGAAATCTGAGATCTAGTATAAATCTTTCAGGAAAGGAAAAATAAAATAAGGGGTTGATGCAGGTAACTTTACAGAAGGAGAAAACTTCTCACAGTATCAGAGGTCTGGGGAACAGAGCTGGGTAAGCTCACCAGTGGAATGACAGAAAGCAAGAGTAAGGGACAAATGGCCTGAGCATGGAAACTGGCTCAAAAATAGACATTTAGATCAGAAAACAGACCCTTTAAACACAGAGAATGTTGCTGTCTTTACCAGTGACTATACACACAATTTAAGTGTTGTTCCTGGGTTTGTTATACAAAGCTAATTTCTTCTTTGTGCAAATGTCCTATTAACAATTATGTGAAGTAAGATATGACATTGACGCCTTGTTGTTAATAAACTGTGAAAAAAAATCAAAAACAACTTAAAATTTATGGCAGTTTTGAACCAATCCATTAGAATTTACAATGCTAAAAGAAAATATTAGTCATATAGATAATACATAGTCAAATAACTAAAAGCTCACTCTTAACATATGCAATGAGAAGGGTAAGCTCAGGACATCGTGTGTGAAGAGCTCTTCTTTTAAGACAATATTGGTCCATTGTGAAGATCAAGCAATAAAAAAGGAATTCAGTAAGACTGAATTCAGTCTAAAGAGGGTTCAAATCTTAAGTGACTGAGAACAGCAGCAGTCACTGACCAACTGAGCAAAAAACAATTAGAACAAGTTATATTCCCTTCCCTTGCTCCCCCAGGGCCACACAGGGCTTCTTCTGCTCCCAGCCTGAGCCCAGCTCTGTAGCTTTACTCTGTTCCCACCACCTTGGCCTCCCAGTTACTCAATCTATACAAGGCTGACATCTGAGAGGCAATACTCTCACTAAAGACCTCCAGAGGAATGGAATGCATTTACCAGACTGATGCTTTTCATGGCACCTAGCAGTGCAATGATATGTGGTGGCTGATGCCTTTGGAAAAGGAGAAAAGGGGATGGGAGGGGAGAAGAGAGATTATCTGCAGCCTAAACTATCCTATATATCCTGTATCTCTGCCACTTGCCAAAGGGGCATTTTGCAAATACATGGATTTTTTTTTTTTTTCCACATCTACAACCTTTCATGCATACTGTAGCCAGAATTATGTAGATGCAGCAGCTTGAAACTGCTTTACACAGAGATGAGGCTCTGTGCAGACCTCAGTCTAACCAAAAATGAAGAAAAAAAGGGTAAAAATCTCAAATTGCAGCACTGGGGTAAAAACTCCTAAAGCATACCATTCTTTAGGAAAATTTGACCTCTTAGTCTATCACAAAAGATGCTATAGTTATCTTGCAGCATCTGTTCATTCCTTGTGTCTCTCTTTGCAGAAAGCTTTATGCTATTGCAGTCCAGCTGCATTTATCGCAGGGAGCCTTGGACCTTGCAGTGCCCCTCCAAGGGCACAAATGTTACCTGCAAAGTGGCTGCAGAGCTGAAGGACCACAACAGAGCAGGAATTGCTCCACTGTGCCTGAAAGCTGGATCATTAACACCCTGAGGGAAGCAAATGTCTGAGTGTTCTCCCCCCTCTTTTTCAAGCATTCCTCTTCCCTAGATGAATTCAAATCTGTTTATTCCCTAAGAGAATGAGCAGGATGTGAACTAGAAAAGATGGATATTATGCCTGTAATTACCAGGGGTGATTCGTCATCCTGCCGCTCCGCCATCTGTCTCAACAAACCAGCCCCACGACGAATGGTGGGGAAAGATTTCAGCTCAGACACCGAGGAGCGGAGACAGGTCCAACATTTATGGAGAGATCTGTAGGTCTTTACTCAGGCACATTCTTTAAGAAAATCCATTTGGAGTAAAAGAACAAGCCTGTGCTTCTGCTGTCTGAAGGGGCAGTATAAACACAGCAAACCAAAACAGTATTCCAGATTACAAAAAATAGTTGACGCTGTCCAGAAAACTGCCTTCGAGCTTCCAAGTCCATATTTAGGTACTTAAGACAGACCTATCTCTGTGGAAAATTTATGATGGTCATTATAAACACATTTCTAGGTGGCTGCTTGCTCAACGGTCTTACTTTCTGACATATTTTGTTACACTTATAAACAAAAATGAACCGTGAGTTCAGTCATATCATTATGGTTTAAATCTAGCTAGCTATACGTATTTAATAAACTTTTTAAGCAAAATAACTTTAATTAAAACAGTAAAACCTCCAGAAGTAGAAAAACCCAAATAAAATAACCGTTCAACCAAAAATTCCCACCAAACCAATGAGAAATGCCAAATGCTTAAGAATTTGAAAAACAGGCTGCTCATTTGGATGCCTACAAGTAGCTTCAGAGGCTTTCATTTAGCTCAGACACTTGACTTAAACTTAGTAATGCAGGAAAATATTTAAAACAAGGGAGGAAAAAAGGTAGTCATATGGTTATGGAAGTGGTATCAAAATGATCTCGTACTGCCAGAGTGATTTTCTGAAATGTAACCTTAAGTTTCAAGCACATAATCAAAGCCAGATGCGGTCACAATATCAAAATCAGGTAGAGGACACCATGGCAGTAGATATGCAGCAGCCTTCCCACCTTTCCTGCAAGAATAAATGTGACCCCAGTCTAACGCTGAGGTTAGCAGTTGGAAATTTGCTGTTAACTGCAGGATCCAGACTCTCACCCTGGTCACAGCAGGCCATGTGATTAAATGAACATAGATCTAGAGGCAGCCTTCACAACCCAGACAAAGCATGGGGTTATTTGAACGCCTGCAGACTTCCTTCACTTCACTAGACAATAAGAAAACAAAAATAAGGACAAACTCCAGCCTGGAATTTCTTGAGCTCATTTGTAACTCTATCAGGACGCATCCCACTTCCCAGTAAAAGTGGACTCTGTAGCTGCAGTCAAAGCACAATCGTCATTATTGTGGAAAAGGAAAAAAAAAAGAAACCAGTTCATTCAGCCCAAATATCAAGTTCTGAATAGTGAATGCTCAAGACAACACTCAAAGCAAATAATGCCAAGAAACCCATAAAATCAAACTCTCCACAGTTGTGGCCAGTAGAAGTGTTTGGGCTGGAGCCCTCACTGACAGAGGGAAAGGACACTGGCAGCTGCATATTCTCAATAAAAAAAAAAACAGGAGTCTGGAACCTATTCCTTGCCCTGGCTCCAAAATAGCCTCAATCTGATGTACTTCCAGGCATGCTGCAAAAGCTATTTGTTAGATGGGGTGGGAGCTGCAAACACTTGCAGGCTCTTCTGGAATGTTTCTCTTCCTGATGACAGCTGGCCACGGCACTTCTGTGTGTCTACTTAGTTGCTGAAGGCTCCTTGCTGGGAAATTCATCTGCCTGTAGGATGCTTCAGCACAAACCTCAAGGCACAGAGGCCAGGCATAGCTCTTTTAAATGTCAAAATCAAAAACATAACATTACAATTAATAAAATGAATTAAAATAATACCAATGATCAAAGGCAATTCCTGACAAGGCAAAGAACCTAATTCTATTTTCTTGGGTCAAAAAAGGTACAGATATGAACTGGCACTGTAGAGACTTGAGAGGCAAGAGGGGAGAAAAATGATGAGGCTCTTTCTTGGTTCATGGCACACTTCAAAGGCCCAAAGTTAGTTCGCATGCACTGTGGCATTTTGCTCTTTGAAGCTGACAAGTTTTGTTTGCATCTCGTGCATGGAAAGGGAGATGTGGACAGAGCTCCTCTTGCTAAGGCTCTACAAGGAAACATCCATTACTCAGGCCAAGGGGAAAGTCAAACCTGGGCTTCTGGATAAGGACAGACAGTAGCCTAGACTAACCAGAATAAATAAAGCTGCTGTTCGGGCTCTTTCTTTACCACTTGGGATCTAATACTTGGTGGAAAAACAAGATCAGTTAATGTACATTCAGATGTGCCAGAATGCTCCTAGGTGATACTGTATAGTAAAACACATAAGCAAATGCAGCAAGAATTTTTGTAGTACATTTTATTACTTGTGACTTCTAAAAGCTTGTGCTGCATGACCTTGGCATTGTCCCTGTTGGGAAAGTAAACATGTCTGTCTTGCAGACAAGATAGCCCAGACATCCTAGGAGAGAGCCTGCTTTGCTAGGGCACTGCTAGGGAGAAGCAGGGGCTTCGCAGAGAAGCAAAGCCCTTATGCAGGTCATTGGACCTCCTCAATATCCTTTGAGATTGTCCAGTTCTGGGGAACAGTGATTTCCTGAGGAACTGCAGGAAAAAGCTGAAATAAACTAATGGAAATGTTAATAAATAATAAAATTTAGAAGAGAATAAAATGATTACATGTATGGACAGAATAAGCCTCAGCTTCTGGCTAACACGTTTCTGCTGAGCACACCAGATATTTATTTTTGCAAGACAGATTGATTGGAAGATTCAAGTTTGTCCCAGGTTCAGTGACATAAATAACTTTATTTGATTATCTGCTATTGACTGTCTTCTAATTCATTAGCAGCAGAATTGCTTCATCCTGGGGACTCCAGCTTGCAGAGTCAGCACTATAAGTGCAAAATCCCTTGTGCAAAAAGATTATCCTGCAGTTATTCATTTCTTTTCCTCCAGCTTGGCCATTTTTCACTTTCATAATGCTTCTTAAGACTCATTTGGTTAACATTTACTTTCAGCCATGCCCTTCCAATATAGTCATTAATCACCATAAGGATTAACTTTGATTCACTCTATTGTACCAACACTGATGTTCTCAAGAACTATTTCAAATGTTCATATGCTTAATACCCTTTATTTCTGTTTTTCCTGGTAATCCTTACTTATTCTCTCTGTATCTTCGGTGCTGACAAGAGCAGAACCTGCTGTTCCTGCACATGAATTGAATAAGGGAGCAGTAATATGACTGAAAAGTAGGCACAATAGAAGTAGTAAGAAACAGATTTAGCATTAATATCTTTGAAAACAGGGATTTGGGGAAAAAAAAAAAAAAAAAAAAAAAAAAAAAAAAAAAAAAAAAAAAAAAAAAAAAAAACCCAATTAAACAAAAAAAAAAAAAAAAAAAAAAAAAAAAAGAGAGATCAAAGTGCTGGCTTACTATCACTTCTTTTTCTTCCATCTCTCTCTTTCTCTACAAAAAGATTTTCTTTTCATCTGTTTTTATCAGAGTTGCTCATTTTTCTTCCAGAGCCTTACAGAACGCACATTGGTTTTTTTTTTTGTTTTCTTTTTGTTTGTTTTTTTGTTTTGTTTTGTTTTTTTTCCAAAGAGATATAAATCCCACTGGATTCAAGGGGCTGAGGTTTTAAGGAAACCACCAGCAATCATGGTATCAACATGATGCAATCACGGTATCAACACGATGCAATCACTACAGTGGAAGAGACAACATTATGTAAAACTTGATGTCTGTGAATTAACAGAGATAGAAAAGGTTTTAAATAAGAATGAGTGCAATGGTGAATGGTTACTGTTTTTATCTACATACAAATATGAAGAAGGAACAGGACTTTTATATTAAATGTTATTGACAGTGCCTGTTGCTTTACATAATTGCTCATTTTGAACTTCTGGCAGGTCTCAATTATTTATTATTAGCAATTGCAATCTTGCAATTTCTGGGCAAGCAGCTCTAATTAAACAGGTAAATTGAACTCTACTGGGTAAGCCAGAACCTTACTCAGGTTGCATTTTAGATCTATTGTGAGGACACTCTTCAGAGAGATTTTTGCAAAGAGGGAATTTTGCCCTGGAGAGTAACCTAGTATTAAAATCTCTAACTGCAGCTTGAAAACCTGCACTTTTAAAAGCTTACCAATTTATGTGTTTATGAAGGGTTTGTTTGAAATAAGTCATGCCTCCTGCTGACCTCTCTTTATGGCTCCAATAAGGCATCACAGCAAGGTAAGAATTATCCCAATTAAGCTGGTTCATAATAAGCTCATTAAATTTCAGATAATAAATCAACTTTAGCAAAAAAAAAACAACAGGATGCGACTACACAGGAACCAGCAATCTGAGAGCCAGACCCAATATAGGTATTTAAAATATTATATTAGATTACATAGAAAATGTCATTTTTATGCACATCTCCTAAACTCAAATGGGAGCAGAGATGATAAATACGCAAACCACCTGGGTGGTAACAGTTGCACCAATGCAATATGCTAGTTTCTGAAGGAAAAGGGCCTCAGGAGGCTCCATGAGAGTCAGCATGGTCTGTGCTGCAACCTGAAGCTCCTTCTTAAAAGTTTGGTTGAAAAGCCAGAAAAGCAAATAACAGCATTGTGGGGTTTTGTGTTCATGATTTCATGCTTGTAACCTCAGCGGTGCTGCATGTGCACAGCTTGCAGCCAGTGAAGGACCATCTTTCCTAATGCCCAGCCTTGTCCCTTCAGCTTGGGGGAAGAGGCAAATGTGCTGCTCACATTGACTTATCATAGCGGAAAGTGGCATTTTCCCACCCAGGTTATCCCCCCTTAGCAAGCCTTCAGCTCTGCTGCCATTTACCAGCTGGATTTACCAGCTGCAGCAACCGTGTCAAGCAGACCAAAGTACCTAGTGAACTTCAGCTCATGCTTTAACCATATTGCTGATGTAGAACAGAAGGAGTCAGGGAGCTACTGCGAAGTACTGTTGCTGAAACATAGAGCCTTGGACCAGGGGAGTCGAGCAGTGTCATTTTTAAATGGTTATTTTTCAGCACAGAAAATAACTTTATCCCTTTGCTAGCCTTTGAGCAGGGGAAGTCTCCAGTGTTCCGGGGAGGGACATGGCCTCTGCCATCAAGGAGAAACCCTCTGCTGCTTTGAATCTGCATTTTTATCTCCTGGCTCATCAGGCCCTGAAAGCATCTTTAATCATACCATTTTTTCCTACTTATATCCCATTTCCACCAGCAAATATTTTGTTACACATCATTCCTTGGGATTTTGAGCATAACAAGCCAATTTTCTATGCTTATTTTACTATTAAGAAATGGCGATCTGCACATATATGTGCAGGGGGGTTGGACTAGATGATCTCTAGAGGCCCCTTCCAACCTCAACCATTCCGTGATTCTATGATATATGATTTATAAATACATAAAGACAACTAATACCCAAACCTCACATAGCAGATTGGCTTGGTAGGACAGTTGGTGTGGTGAGACGAGTAATAATGAATTACCATCTATCTATCCTAGTTAGCATGGTTCTCTGCTAGTAAAATAGTACTGCAACCCAAGTAACTGCAAACTGTAAGGTTAGGCCCTCTGGGAGACCTGCTCTCCATCACTAGGTGGAACTGTACAGCAGACTTGCTGGAAGATATACAAGCTTATGCTATTGTATTAAATTGACTTTTTCCTCCCTCTTTTCCATTTACAAATTTGAGGAAAAAAAAAAAATTAAAGTCAAAACAAAACTAAACTTGGTGTGAATTTTAGAGGAATATGAAGATGTCAAAGATGCCATAATAAGGTCTATTTTTGACATTTTACTATTTTCTAATATGTTTCCCAAAAGTTGCAGTCAGGAGCAGAGTCTGTGGCACCTAACCACCAGGAGGCCACTGTACCTAATTCGAGCTCAAGTTTCCATGCCAGAGCAACTACACATCAAGGGCTTAGGACCAAGAAAGCAGGCAGAAAAGTCCAGACACCTTGAAAAATCCTTGAAGATGCCTGTACATTCATCACTAGAATTGGCTACAAACCACATCCTGGTTAGTTTAAGGGCACAAAACAGATTATTCTTTCAACGACTCGCTAAGACCAGTGTTAGCAGTGTGTCTATCTGTGCATGAGAGTGAATGAAGAACAAACCTCAGAGAGTTCTTTCCAGAGCCCATAAGTAAATCAGTCAGTCTGGAAATTTAGTTTCTCATGACTACTTTTTTCCAGCCAATAATATCTATTTCTAATACCTCTCTCTGATAAACAACAAGGTAGATGACTTTAGAAGGAAAATATTAATCCAGCTACCTGGCAGATAGTGGAACACACTGATTTTGCTTTCAAAATGTTTCACACACATCATATAGGCAGCACCTTTTTCCAGAACAATGAAAGAAACTTAAAACTTCATTTGCCAAAGTATCAGCAAGAATTAAAACTTGCCCTTCAAAAATGCAGGGAAAAACTCCATCAGCCCTCGGATGCATTGAGCAGACAAGACACAAGTCAAGACACAAACATGCTTCCTAACCACTTGCTCTTTTGGCAACTGACAACACACTTTTAATCCACACCCTCTGCATCTAACAGAGGAAGAGAATTGGGCTCTAGTTTGATTTAAGGCACATGGCACACTACCCCAGACACGATTATCCACCTGTTTATTTTTAGAGTAAGGATAAGTTGATACATCATCAGCCACCTCCGATTCCAGAGCTCACATTTCCTTTGGCCATTAGAGAGGCATCATTTTAACTAGCAGTATAGCACAGCAGAGTCAGAGTCTCGGATGAAGACCTTGAAAAGGCACAGAGCAAAAGGAAAGATGGAAGGCACATACATACAAAAAGAAAACATTTCCAAAGAGCTTATTTCACAAGTGTGACACCCACCTGCATTTTACCCTTAGGGGACATGCAAGCCCTCTCCTGCCAGATGCAACAGCAGCTGAGGTCCCACTCAGTTTGGGGTGGGGGGAACTTGGAGAGCAATGTATCCAATAGCTGACATAAATGCACTGGTGCCAGCAGCTCTGCCTTCAAAACCCAGCATGTGAGGCAAATAGTCTTCATATGACAGGCTACCTACACAAAATCAGACCTCCACTTGCAGACACTGATGGTTTGGGGAGTATTTCTACTTAAGCAACAGCTATTTCTCCAAAAGTCAAATGAATCAAGCATGACTATTTTGTGCTGCACTTGCTCATTCACTTGTAACAACTATTATTAATTATAACCCAGTGGAGTTTATATGTTTGTAGGGCAGATACTGGGTGAAGTATTGCATTAGATAAGTAAAGACTTGGTATTATAAATCAGAATATATGATACACAGCATTGTGTGTTCAAAAAAAAAAAAAAAAGACATATCATAACTTTGAAATGTTGTTACTGTGTTTTTAACCATGAAAACTCCTAAGCATGCAATTTAACCGAAAGTGTGAATGACACCAGCTTTTAGGAAGAAAAAAGAGAGAGAGAGCGAAATAATCATAATAATCTACACTGTACTGAATAACTATTTTTATTTCACCTAAAAAAAAGACCAAAGAAACATACCAAAAAAAAACCCTGCAGTTCTGTGACAACTATTTTTTTGTTTTATTTTTCCATGAAAAGGTGACTGGCAGATGGAGTATCAGGCAATCACAAGAATTGTATAGCAGTAGTTTAAGAGAGCATACTGTGCACGTGACCATGTAAACATTGTTAGAGACAGATATAATTATTGTAAAAAAAAGAAAAAAAAATCTGCAGAGAGAGACACCACACATGCTCACGTTCTCTGAGTGGGACACACGCTCGTATACATACAGAAGGTATGCCAGTAATGTGATTCCAGCTTTTCCAGCTGCAGGCTTTTCCTTCAGCATGAGTTTGCTGCTGGGAAGAGCTGAAGCAAGGAATGAGCTCCAGGAAGGGCAGTGAAGAGCAGTACCCTAAAACACTGAGGCAAGTGGACCCAGCCTATTCTCCAGTGCTCGAGCTAGGGGTGAGGGAGCAGTGCTGAGACCGTGCACACCATCCTGCTCATGTGTCCGTGCAAAGCCCGCGGGGCAGCCTCACCGCTGCACCTGGTTTTCAAGCGCTGCTCCAGCATCGCCCTCCCAAATACAAGCCTAAAGAAGCCTAAAATGTTCCCAGCTAAAAGCAGAGCAGAGCCTGCTCTCTGCGCACACCACCCGTCCTCCCGCCAGGTTGCTTGCGGAAAAAAAAATTAGCCCCCCGACCGCCCTCCGCCTTCCAGTACCCCCTCGAGCACTGGGGAGCTGTCCGGGAGCAGAGGGGCCCCCGTACCTGTGTGGGGCCGGGCTCCAGCAGGGACAGCAAGGGCTCCAGAGGGGACTCTCTGCTGCTCCTCCGGCAGCAGCCGAAACCTCCCCCGCGCATCTTCCCCACGCCCGCCACGCGTGGCGACCAAGGCGACCCACGCCACGCAGCGGGGGCCCCGCTCCGTAACGGTCCCCGGCCCGCCCCGGCGGGGAGGAGCCGCCCCCCAGACCCGGCCCGCCCCGACAGCGCGCCCGAGGAGCTGGGGAGGAGGCGGGGAGATCCAGCCTTCCTCTTGCGAGCCGAGAAAGAGGAGGGAAAAAATAATAAGAACACTTTTTAAAAATGAAGGAAGAAGTTTTTAAAAGATACCTGTGTGTTTTGGTGAGGATCTGCGGGAACTTTTTTTTAAAAGTCCTTTTTTTTCTTGTTGTTACTTTGCAACTGCAGGTTTCTTGGCCTTTTTTGTGGTGGATGTTTGCTGGGTAAGTGTATATGCACACGCTGTGTTTGAGGCACATGTGATACACAGCACCAAGTCCTAATTTTTTTTTTCAGAATCCTGCCAGCAAAAGAAAAAAAAAAAAAAAAAAAAAGGCACCTGACGGCACTAAAAAAAAAAAAGCATGGTGCAGGCAGCGTAAATACTGTGCCGAGGTCACTTCTCAGAAGAGGCTCATGCAGCAGCAGCAAAGAGTCGCTTTTCTTTTACCTTTCTCTACCTTCCAATTTTCCTGTAGAAATCTTGGTTGCAGCCTTCTGGCCCACAGCGTTTCCCAGAACACCATTCCCCTTGAACTCCCTGTGAGCTTTATGGCGCTCGCAGAGCCGCACTTAGGCTGTGCTGCTGCAGTGAAGCAGCCAGCTGGGTGCCAGTGTCACTGCCATTTTCAGAGTACAGGTGGACACTGTGGTTCCCCTCAGCCCACGAGAGACAGTGCACCCCAAGCTCTGCTCACACATACAGTACAGTTAATATACTCTCAATCTACCTGCCTGATAAGACCCCAAGTGCTGTTCTCCACTGCTGCAGTGCCTAAGCATATAAATTTGATGGATTAGCAAGACTCATGCAAGGTCATTCTCTAAATTAACACCAGGCAACCTGAAGGTGGTATTTATCTGACTGACATCAAATGGCTCTATTGAGTGTATTCACAGACAAGGGGGTCAGGCGGAGGCTGCCCATGTAATCAGCATTATTCATGCTCGAGCTGACCACTGATATCACTTAAAAGATTTGTTCCAAAATGTCCACCTAAAGGAAGTTCTCAAGGCTAAACTGCAAGCTCATTCCTATCAGTACAGGATGGAAAAACCTCTATTTTAAGCTATTTAGATGCTGCATTTCAGACCGTCCAACTCCAAAGCCAGAATTTCTAAGGCACTTTAGTGTGTAGATTACATCGGAATTTATTTGATGCCCAGCTGATTTGTGCCCTTGTTAAAAACCCATTAGGTGCCTAACTACCTTTACAAATACAACCCTTAAAGGGCCTTTTCTCTAATGTGATTTCTTACACAGAACAAGCTGTTGCCCTGCAAGGAAGCAAGCTGAAGCAACCTTGAATAAGGCACCATGTCATTTGCAAAAGAATAGTTTGCCACAGTGTGTATGCTGTTCCTTGAATGACTGTGCTTGCCATCATTTAGCAGGTATAAATATTGATATTAGCTGTCGGATGCACTTGTACTTCCTGTATTTTTAATTTCAGACTGTTAGACATCTGCTTAATACAAGATACATTTTTCTTACAAAGGGGATAGTGGGCAAAAGGAGTGAAAATTAAAGCCAGGGAAAAACAACCTTCCGTTTGAGTGGAAGGATACAGCTAAATGAAAAGCATGACATAGCTTTTAGAAACTCATTCTGTTTTAGCTGATCCTTCTAATAAAACGTGCTTTGTATTTTTATATATTATTACTTAAATTTCTTAAATAAAATTGAGTAATTAAGACAAGAATCTTGCTCTTTGAAGATAGGTTAAACATACAGACAGTTCAGCTCACTTTTAAACAGCTCATGCTTTTTGACTTCTCAGAAAAGAAAATGAAGAATATATAGCAGTAGCAGTATGGGAAAGAAATATATCTCCCACTGAAAACAATAGCAAGACTTTATTTCAGTAGAACAAGATTTAAGGCCTTTTCCTGAAAGTGTTTATCATGGCAAGGCTACAAACACTCCTAAAGGCGTGTATACTGCATAGCAAACTAGGAAGAGATGATTTTTCTATGCAAGAAGGTGAACCTCCTGAATATGAAGAAGTCAAAAAGGATATTGACAGGCTTAATTCATTCCCACCCAGCTGCAGAATCATGAGACAGGCAGCCAGACAAAGAAGATGCGGGGAAAAAAAGACAGTCAAAATGGATAGAAAGCGGTTGTGAAATGGTTGTGAAAGCGGTTGGTTTGCTAGGTCTTCAAAAGCACAGAAATTTTTTTTTAAACTCTTCATGCAAGTTTGCATGCTCAGTAACCCCTTATGGCAGATTCAGATTAAAATATTTACAGCACAGAATGCTGGAATTATCTAGCTCTATGATTTCTCTTCAGCCTTATACTTTCATGCAGAGACACATCCAAAATGGTCAGGCAGTCTTTGAACACAAAATCTCTTCAAAACCCCATGGGGTGCTATTTCCTAAACATGTCTTCAAAGTGCACGAGCCTTTCATTCTGCATAATTACTACTTTAATTTGATTTAATATCAATATATTAAATACCTTTCTATATTTTATATATCAAATTAAATCAATTAATGATTATGTTTTTGCATTAGGTGTGTAGCACTTTCCTTTGAGAGACTATTTGGTATGAGTGGATTTTTAGACAACTGCTTGCGTATTTTGTGTAAAGTAGTGATATGAAAATGTTATGCATTTATAGGAATTTATAGTGCTTCCCCATGGCAAAAAGTCCTCTTTACTGCCAGGAAACAGACTGAGATTCTTGCTTCAGACACCAGACACCAGATTTCCAAATTTGTCAGTTTCCACAATTTTCTTACTGAAATTCAGGTTATTTCAAATATCTGTATGCAATGGTATAAATGCCCTATTATTTCTGCAATTCTCATTTCAGTTTTGTGACTGCTAAGTTTAGATCTCCCACACAGAGTTAGTTACATGAAAAGCTTTCCCATGTCCTTTTAGGTCATTTTCTATCTCTAGCAACAATTATTTATATACCTATTACCAGTGCTCTTGAATTCAAACTTTAAGTGATACACTGTGGGTGCAAGACGTTTTGCAGTGTGAATGCCAGTCCAGACTTAGCATTTATTTGGGAGACAAAATCCCCCCCAAAATTTGGGAGGACAAACAGGGCTGAGGACTATTAAGCACAGAGAGTATTTTATCACAACAGAGGATGTGTCTTTATAATCCCAGCAGAAGGAAGTTTTCAAATAGAAGTAGTTTAGTTAAAAGGCTAACATGCCAAAGTCTTAATCTCTGTTTCTTCCAATGCTCAAGTCTAGATTAGCCCTGAGTTTAAGATCATGCCACCATTAGTTTATTACTCAGATTAAGTTTTTCCCTGAAGGTAGGTGGAGGTGACTCAGCTAGGATGCAGAATACAAGCTGAACTAAAGATAAGCGTGATTTAAGAATCAATGCTAACATATATAACACACAAACATATGCAATTAACTGCAACTTATATATTGTTTTATCTCACTCAACTTTCTCCTACAGATGGCATGACTGAGATGGACATTTGGTATTAAGTTGCACAGTTTTGTACAGCACACAGATACATTTTAAGGTTCAGACCTGATTTATTCCAGACTATGTAAACATACACATGCTGGGAGGCAGATCTTCCACTGTTTTCCAGGAAAAGCAGCCAGGGCAATAAGGCTGCGCCTCCCCTATGGGGCAGCTATGGGACTGAGGGAGTCACCCCCGGTCCCCTGGCTAACTTGGGGACTTGGCTATTAGACCACAACCCAGACCAAAAGGAGTAATCGGCTCCACCTTTCAGGCAAAACATAAGAGAAAACATAGTTGGGTCATTCTTCTTCTACGAGTAGGATCAATGAATTAACATGCCTACTAGACTTACAGCACACTAATAGATTATATACTAACTGCCAATATTAGTACAGTAATTAGCATACAAAACTATATGAGTATTTATAGACTATAAGAAAAATCCAGCCCCCCAAATCCAGAGCAGCAGAAAAATACAGAGAGTTTAAAAATGTCTGGCATATATGTATTTTTTCCTTCTGAATAATGTCCAGATTTTGTACTATAGACCATTTCAGTAAAGTTGTTGTGATTGACTGCTTGTAATGGGCATCATCTTGAAAATACTTAAAAATATGCTTAGCAATTCTGCCATGACTTCTAGTTTGTTCAATTTCATGGCAAAATACGTGAAAGCTTTGCACACTAATACATAAAGTGATACAAAATAATCTTGATTTTGGAATGAATATTTCTGACACTATTTTGGCTGTTCACCATTAAATTTACTACACTACAAGTATCACCTGAATGCAATCCAGTGCAATGTGACCCTGCTCTGCAGAGTGGTTGGACTACATGTTTTCCAAATGCCCTTTCCAGCCTCAACCTTTCTGTGA
>VZSV01000411.1:166217-213104 GCA_013398735.1 Nothocercus julius
ATATATATTTATATTTATTTACTTATTTATTTTGCTAAAGGTAGTCTTAACTCTAGGAAAGCAAGAATGATAAAATGAATGTTGTTTTAATTTGGGGGATGTAAGATCCCCAGTTACCTTTATCTTAGAAGCTGATGAGCTCTTGCCTCCCTTGGTGACAGCTTCATGTTCCTCAAGAAGCAGAGCTACAGAAAGAGACAGTTATTCCCAGGAGGCACCTGGAAGCTCTGGGTAATTGTGGTCCCACGTGAAATCCAGCTTTGCAGGCAGAGTTATTCATATCAGCTAAAGGAGGAGGTGTCAGATGCATTTGGGAAACTGATGTACAGAGCTGTTCAGGCCTAACTGTAGTACTTTATTTTGAGATAAAAGCATTTGCATGAACTGCAGTAGCACACCAAGATCTGATTACTGTTTCTAAGCTGCATCTTCTGAGCTTCTAGGAAAAGTCAAAGGTTCAAACATGGTCTTCAGCTTTGGACCAAGATGGAGAACCATCAGGGCACAGATACCCCAGAAAAGGCCTCAATGTACACTGTCCTCAGTTATGCATCAGCCAAAACAGGGTAACCCCACCTCAGAGGCAGGAAAGGGACTCACAACTGGGTGGTTTGGGTGCTGTGGAGAAGAACTATTTCTCTGCTGGTATCACTGAATAAAGACAAGAATATAAAATGAAACATAGCTGCACTATTTCCTGCTAGCATTTGGATCTTTTGCTGGCTTTTCCTTGCTCTCTTTCTGCTGTGATTAATAGACACAATAAAAGCTTAGGATTTTCCATCATTGCCTGTCTTCAAAAACTAAGTGTTTCATCCCTGACTATAAAGAAGACTGAAAATAATTCATCTAAAAGAGGTATTATCAGACTGTCTTCCATGATGGGTGACCAGCTTTAGCATCTCTCTTCTGCACTCCAGGGAACTTGTAGTTATTTACAAAGCCTTTCGTGTTTTGATTTGTCGGCTTAAATTCAGATCATGAAAATATTACTATTAGAGCTGTATCATTTCAGATAGTGTCATGTACAAGAGGTAGACAGGAGATGTTGCCAAACAGGATTGCAGAATTACTATGTGGTAGGTCTTTCAACCTGCTCCAGCATTACAGAAGCAGCAGAGGCAGGAGATCCTACACCTAACTTCCCACCAGGCAGCTGGATCACTGTTTGAAGGGTAAGATGTTGGGCTGAATCCTTTTCTGATTAGTCCAGTCTTAGGGTGTGAAGTTTGGGTTTTATTTTCACTCACCTCAAGCTTTGCTTGTCTTCACATTCATTGAAATAAGGGAGAAAATGATATGGCAGACTCATTGCCTTTGCTAGTTCATCTCATGGTTGTTGTATATCCACCAGGCTTGAGGGAAAATTTTGCTTTTAGTTCCCTGGAAAGAGCTTCAAGAGACCATAATTGCAGCATATGTTAGTGTGCTAATCTCAAAATGTGTCACTACTACATCATTTTAGAGAAGGGATTATCCAAGCAGTTCTTGAATTCCCCAAGCAATGACAGTTTCACAGCTGCCCTAGGAAATCTATTGCAATGCTTTGTCACCCTTGCCACTACAAAGTATGTTTCCTAATGTCACAGCTGGGACTTCCAGGTGTTATATCAAGAAATAAATAGAAATGTTTACTGAAGAGAAACCAGATAGTTAACTTGTATCACTCTCTATCTCATAAATAGCTCCCCTAATAGAGCACCGTCTTTAGAGAAAGCAGCAGAGGAATTTGATCTAACTATATGTTCAAACTGTGTGTGGAGTAGGTGAAGGGGTCAGTCATTCAGTGCTTTGACAGGCTAAGTCTTCATGAGAAATCAGGGTTTTGTTGCAATGTGACCTAATACATTTCTCAACCATCTCCACCAACCTGTACACAGTGAAAACACCACTTTCCAGCCAAGCCCTAGCATCACTTTGCCTTCTGGGAAAAGCATCTTAGAACCTCCTTTTTTTTTTTTTCTTTTTTATTAACATGCCACTGTGGATACCAGGCATTTCCAAAAGAAAGGCATGTCCAATGCTTTGGCCACAAGCATCAAAGTTTAAGCATCAGTTTTCCTTGCAACTCTAAAAAGATGGATTTAATTATGAGGGCAGGAACACGGGCATTAACCTTCAGAATTGCAAAAGGCAAGCAAGAGCTTAATTAATAATGACATCATGGCATGAAGGGTCACGTAAAATTATAGCACTGCCAAGACTATGGTGACCTTGGGATTTGTTCACCAGATGTGGAAATCAGAGTGCAATGGAAGAAGATTGTTGCCATCTGAGAAGTTGAGACACTATTGTTAGCTGCAGCTCTGCACGCTGCTAGTACAAAAGAAGAGAGACCTGTCCGGGGCACTAAATTAAGCAAGAACAGGTGGCAAATTTGGTTTTGCAGTCACCAATCCTCTCATGAGTTGCAGGAAAACACTAACAGTGAACAGATGCTGCTACTCAAGGTGTGAAACTGTCTCTGCCCAACCCCCTTCTGTGACTGTGTTAATGTAAATATTTGGAAAGAGGAAAAAGCCTAGATGAAACAACTTATATTTTAATCCATGTATTTTGGTACAAGTTTACTGTGTCATGTTAAACAATAAATAACCAAATTCATAATTTAAAAAAAAATCTAGACTGTAACTTCTATTTAAAAAAAAAAATCCTTTTTTTCTGTGAGAACATAAAAAAGCTGTGTTGAGGTAGCTGGTGGGGAAACTCATTTAGTTTCCAAGAGGCAATAGCAACATCAGGCATCAAATAACTTTAGCCAGGTAATAGCTTGACCAATCTAGTCATATAGGCTCCCTGCACTATTAGTAAAGAGATTCATCTACCTTCAGGGGATGAATGATACCATTCTAACAACAGTGAAATGGATTGCTTTCTGGACAAATATATCATTCCTCTTGCCTCTATAGCGGCAACTAACTCAGAATAGAAGCCTAATCTCTGGATGATGAGATGTATTGCACTGAGAGACTATAAGACTGACTGAAAATTGGAAATTCTTCAAAGTTACTAAAGTAAGAATGACTGCTTAATGTTTTTAGAATTCCCCCCCTCCCCCCTTTTTTTTTTTTTGGTAAATGAATACAAAAGACATGCTTAAGTTCAGTTTCTGCTGAAAAGCTCCCAGTTTTGACAGAATTAACTTTAATGATTTTTTTTTACATGATCATCTTGTCCCACAGAAACACAAAGAAAAGAACTGTGAAATGAAAAAGAATGTTGCTTTCCATTTCACTGCATTTGAAGTAAAATGGAAAAGAAATGTTTTGGAATTAAAATAAATCAGAATGTTTCGTTTGAATCATAAAAGGATTTAGACCAATGAAAGTGACTTTTTAATTTACAAAAAAAAAAAAAAAAAAAAAAAAAAAAAAAAAAAAAAATCAGTCTGCTTGTCAATGGCATAGGAAAATATCCTTTGGTCTGAGTCCTCTGGAAAGGGAAAGACTATGCCATTTTTTCCATTCTCACATTTGACTTAAACCCACTCCTCAATAATCTAGCGACTCTTTTCTATTTTATGAGCAGAAATGCTCTTCCTTTCCTGTGGTTTTACATGGATTCCACTGTCACAGGTACAATTTAAGAGGTCTCTGAGTGTCCGCAGACACAAAAGCATTGGGCAACAAGGTATCAGCCTCGTAGACTGAAAGCAGGTGAGCATTTTTTCATTATTACATGCCGCACGCAGAAAGATTACTGCCATAAGATAGTCACTGGCAGATCTGGATTTCATATACATGCATCTCAGAAAATAATTTAAGAGAGACTATCTTCCTCACTGTTTAAATTCAGGCTCTGTAATTGCACTAATTTGCACAAAGTGTCTATGCAATATTCACTTTTACTGTGGCTGTAGTTCACTATCTTTCTCTGTAAATTAAGTGCTTTTCACAGTTACACAATCCTGAAAAGTAAATTGCCTCAGTGAACTGTATATGGAATATTTTTTCCCCACTGCCAGATACCAGATGTTGCTGCTGCTTGGAAAGACCTAAAGGAATAATTTATTACTTCAACTAATATTACAGTTTGTCACCTACTTAACATACATTCACATGGATAACTTGCAGCCCTTTAAAATATCATCCCTTGGAGATAAGTAGCCCTATAACCCATTGCAGCTGCAAGGCTCTGCTGGTGGAGGCAACTGCAGGTGGAGAAGCATCACTGGCAGAGGGCTGGGGAAGGTGGGGGCAAAGCGGAATCAGAAGCAGAAGAATTGTGCATTTAAGAGACCTGAAGACCAGGAGATGAGAGTATCTGCTTTTAATATGTAGGTTACAGCCATGAAAACACAGCAGTTAACCCGGAGATATCTGCGTTCAGAAACTTAATTCTCCATTCCAGTCTTCATTATCTTCTCTCAACTTCTTTCTCTCTTAGACTTTTTCTGATCCACCCTGAAAGTGTTTTGTAGAACAAAACAAGCACTTATTAGTACAGTGAGAGAAATACCTGTTCACATTAAAAGCTCTTTCATTCCATATTATGCCAAATAGAGCTGTCACTACCTCCCTTCAGAATAGTATGTTCATTATATAGTTATAGTCTAACACCATAACTTAAATACCAAATGGCCAATATTTCAAATTATGAGTTGCCTTTAAATTTTACTAAGGTTTAACTTTTTTGGATTTCTTTATATATGTACATACACACACACACACACACACACACACACACACACACATATATATAGAGGGGGAGAGAATCTGCTCAGGCTAAACTTTTTTTAAAAAAAAATCTGCCATTTTGAAGAGTAAGATTAGAGGGGGGAAAATTGCTCCCACATTCTGTCCCTATTAATGAGTACCTTTTCTGCTGATTTTTCAGGGGCCCCTTGACTCTAGACACTTTGAAGTCAGGAAAGCAATGATGTAGAGGAGTGCACAAAGAAGAAAGATTATATAATTATACAGATGCTTTGCAGAATTACATTCTCTTTCTGCCTCTACCAAAGGATTTATAGGAACCAAAGTCATCTAAATCAAACTTTTCTTATGTGGACACCTATTAATTGTGATTTTTATTTGCTGAGCACCTAACCAAAGAAATTTCTGAATTTTACATGTGGCAAAATTCTCAGCCAATATTAAACTCTCTGCAAGATGCACTTTGAATATATTTATTTACATAACATATAAATTATATATTCCCCTAAAAGATCAGGTCCTCAGTGTTCCTAACTGGATACACAAAATAAGAGAGTTACCTGTAACTTGCATAAATTCTTCCGTGCCTCTCTCTTGTAGCTCTAAAAAAAAGGGTAAGGCAAAAACAAAATAATCAGGCATTATGCATGGCAGAGGTGATAGCTTAAGGGAAGCAGGCTGATGAACAAATTCAAACGCTGTGCTGGAGGATTTCTGCTGTGCAGCAAACACAGCATGGATGTAGGCACAGTACAGGGGAGGCCAGAGAAGTCCTTCTCCAAGAGAGCAGATGCTGATCACATGCTGTCAGGCTCCCAAGGAAAACAGAAGTACTCTGTGATACCGTGTCACGGTACACATGCTCAAATATCCACATTAGGTTTGGCACCCTTAAGCCTAAGGCTATAATTGCTCTAATTAAGTCTAATTTCCTAATTTACACCATCTGGATTTTGCAACCTTAGTAACCATCCTGTAACCGGAAAGCCACACAAATTTATGTTAAAACCAAGGACCTTACAAATGCTTAGTCTAGTTGTAGTAAATGAAAACAGAAGGGTATTAAAATATATTGTTCTGTAACAGGGGAGTTCATTTTCATAAATACTTGTCCTTCCTAAATTTTGTTTTTGAATTCACAGGAATGCAAAGAAAAACTGTCCCAAATCTCTCCAGAGTTTCAACACATTTCTGGCCAAACCATTATACAGCCTGTGCTGATCTGTTTTACTTAAGGAGTTTACAGGTACAAAAAAGTCCTTTCAGATATCACCAAATGATATTTCAAGTTTGTTTTGGGACACTGAACTGGATATATGAAAGCAAAATGGAAATGCAATTATTGTGGAAAATTTATTGACAGAAGGGCATAAAACACAGATGATGTACGCAGCAGGAAAAAGTGAACAGCTTCTCTTCTTTCTCATGATGAATCAGTAACAACTCCAGCCAGAAATTTTGCCTTGTTATGTTTCATTTATTCTGAAGTGAAAAAGAAAAAAAAAGAAAAAGCTTTTCCAGCAAATAGCACCCCACGATACAAGCACAGAATACTTTCTATACCGATAGGTTTAAAGTGTTACCAAAGCTGCATTGCCTCTGCTTTAGTGTGGCTAAAAGTCCTCTGTTAGAACATTAATAGTCCTAATTGTTTCAGCTGGTTAAATTAGGGACTCAGTGGACATGACTATCTTGTGCATCAGAGGTGAGAAACGGGATATTCAAAAGGGCATCCCTGGTTTCCATGGTTTCCTCAGTCAGGTAGAGTACAACTTCTAGCCAGCTGGGTTTTAATTTAATCTTTGTGGACCACTGGACAAGTTTGTCTTAGACCCCCTGCTTCTCAAGCAGAAAGGAATTTCTCCACAGGTTTCCTTTCAGAGACCTGTCAGCCTGAATTGCCTTCAGAGAAACAAACTTCAAATGTTTCTTAGGTTGGAAGTTTTGTTAGTGATGGTGCCTTGTTCTGCAACAGTTGTTGCAACAGTTTGACAAATACCTGGTGTCAAATCCAAAGCATATTGCAAATTAATTATTCACTTTTTTTTTTTTTAATGAAGTTTCCAACCCTTGTTAAAAAGGAAAAACAAGCAAACAAACAAAAATCTCACGTAACTACAGGCACAATTTCTTTTAAAAACATAAATCCCTCACGCTTTCCACATTCCTTTGAGTTGGTGAGGGAGAGGGGAAGGTAAGCTGCCAAGGTATGCAAAAATTAGTACCACGTGAAGCCGTTGGGGATGCACTGGAAATACCCCCCACTGCAGTAACAGCACACTTCACCCTGAACAAAGATGATGATAGGAGCTGGCAAAACAACATTGACTGACTGAAAAGAAAAAGAAATCAAAACACTCCACAAATGTGTTATACTTTCTGTCCAGAAATAACTATGAAATTAATAAAACTTGATTTTTTACTAGAAAGCACCAAATGACTCCAAACACAATGACAGATTTTTCAGTAGGATGAGAATTTCGTGGTCTAAACTAATATTGTAAACAATAAAGCATTACATTTTCTGTATCTGTAAATATAATTCATAATCACAGCCATTCTAGACTTAGAATGCTTTTAGGATTTTCACTAACCCCTTTTAAGTAAAATTCAAGTTGAAGATTCATATTGTATTGTATTGGATGTATGGTATATACAATATATATAGTATTAATATACAATATTTAGATATTAACACCCTCAAAGGAGATAGTTGTTGATAGAAGTTCCTTCTCACAAGTGCTTTTGATTTTATGAGAATATATAATAACAATAATAAAGTTAACAATTAATTTTTATAATAATTAAAATTTACATTAGTCAAATCTTGATTTCAAACTTTCCAAACATTAGAGATTTTCCAAATAAGACAATGGCCTGAGGATTCACAAAGTGTAGGGTCCTAAATATTTCTCCAATGGGTCCAGTAAGTGTAGTAGAACTGTAAAGAAATTATAAAGGTTTGTAAAGTCCATTGAGAGCAGAAGTAATGTACAAGACCAACAACAGGCAACACTGCTTGAGTAATTCCAATGTTCTAACTTCATCTTGTCTTTTGGATAAATAACTGGGAAGCTTCTAGAGGAAGATATTTTGAGAGATGCTTTAAACATTCTAATTAGGATTTTGCAAAAGTGTGATATAGCTGGAATATCAAAAACTCACAGCAAGGGAAGAAACTCTCTGTTAACCCCAACATTTTGGAAATAACTTCATTCTCTTACAGGTGAGAAACTTGCCTACAAGATTGGACATGGAGGCAATTTTCTTTGAGAACGCTGCACTGTTGGGCTCACAGAGCACAGAGGGGGCCCCAGGAGAACCCTGCTCTGGACCACGGAGAGGTGCTGGAGCCCACATCTGCATCAACAGACAGTGCAGACCAGCAGGAGCAGAGCTGGACAGCAGAAGAGCTGATGGTGGGAATTGGACATCTTCATCTTAAACATTTTAGAGTGTTGCTTTTGGGGAAGGGGCATTCTCCACCTTTGGACTATCTCCAGAGGGTCCCAAAGACCAAATGACCATTTGTGGTTGAAGCACATTTCTTCCTACCTGGTTTCATCCAAAAGAAATCCAGTGCATGTGCTCTAAGACCTCCACAGGGTAAATCAAGGTGCTCTAAGAGCAGGCAACTAGGAGATTTACATCAACATCCTGATCCAAACCAAAGCACTAATTTTTCTCTAGAATTACAGCTGTTCAGAGCGTCACAAAAGTCCCTTGGATTTTTGAAGGTCAGTTGTGATAACTGTAGTAATAACACTTCTAGACAGGGCTTTTTGAAGACAAAAATTATTTCCCAACCATTAACAGCAATACGGTTAATAATGTTCCTTCATAAATATCAGTGTATTCTTCTAGAAACTTTTCTATGTTACCAATATAAACATGACACATAGATTTGCATTTTGCTCATCTATCTAGAAACAAATGATCCATCATTCCATCCCATTTAACTACAATGCGCTGGCTGATTCTTTGTAGCAGTAAGAGTGAATTTTATGAAACCAGTTTGCATGTACCTTGTAAATAGGCTAAAACATAAAACCTATAGCACGGTGGCTGTGGGTAAAAAGCTGTGGGCAAAGTCCCTCTTGGGGTGCTGGAGAATGGAGGAAAAAGTCCCTTGATGTTCCATCATTACCACTAGAGGTCAAGACCTGAGTTTTACATCTCATTTAATAGATGACATCTTTAGCACCAGACTGGTGTATTCATACAAATCAAGCTCAGCAGAAGGTCACATATTGAAAGCATCAAAATCACCTCCTGTGGCACCTTAAATTTTCCTTGGAAGTCTCCCAACCATTTACAGAGAAGGTTTAACATTGCCTGGGATATGAGATCATCACAGCCCAAGATGGTGTGGCCGCAGACCATAACAGTGATGTTTAGGAGAAGGCAGATGGATTCAGGAGATGAGACACATAATCCAAGTCAGACAGTGATGAAGGAGTTTGTTCTTTTTCTTAATAAGAAGCAGAGAATTTCCTGTACTAAACCAGATTAGTAAAGAGATTTCCGTCTGGGAGATGGTGCTTTTCTTTATGCATGTTATTCTAGTTACAAACAAATCAAATATCTGAAGTTAGAAGCATATCTGAAGACTATCTGCAAAGAGAATTATGCTTTCTATTTGCAGCAGAACATGATGTGGTTCAGGGTACAGTGTACTGTGATACTACTTTTGACTGAATGTTTTAGCTACTGTCTTGTGTAGATGGTTGCTTTTTTTCCTGACAGACAGAATAGAAACAGGTGGTGCTGCTAAACATTTTAAAATACTTTCTCTTAATGTGTTTAAAACCTGTCCTACTTGTCTTCAGCTTGCTGGATCATTTTCTGACATGAAGAGCCACAAAAACCTCTCTGTATCTCTGGACAGCATTCCTCCTGCCTGCCCTAATTTCTCTAAGTTCTCTAAGTTCTTAGCCTGTAAATAGCTAATCTATTTGGAAGGATGGTTTCTAACATTTCAATATATAACCACTCACATCCTGATAAACAGGAATATGGTGCAGAAAAACTGCTATCATCCCTGACATTAGTAAACATCCTGTTGACGATCTCTGTGGAAGGGGTGCAGGCACATGCCCTTCAGTAATTAGTCTGTGTGGGTAGAGGTTAAGACAAAAAAACAAGGGAGCTGGGAAAGTTTGCCTTTACCATCACTTGTTCCGCAGGAGGAAATAGTGGCTGCCTTCTCTCATTAGCATCATGAAGCAGCAGACTTTCAGACTCTGAAAATAGCAAAGTCAGCCTGCTATCAAAACCAAGGAGCAGTCTATATAAAGGGTTTCAAGTGTTGTGGTCTAAACAACACTGCAACTGTAGGTGAGTGTAAGCAAGTACTCTGTAAACAAGATCTGGCTTAAAAACGGCCTAGTCGTTGGTAACTACAGTGTGTCTTGAAAGGGGGGATATACCATCTGGTTCATGTCTTTTACACCTTGTAAGGGGTGATATTATTACACTGTTATAAAAGAAAATGGATGATTCTGGAGAACCCCTAGTAAAATAAAAAATTCTTTTATAATTAATTGAAAAAAATGGATGCTTATTCTATTTTATTTCAGAGTCTGCAATCCACCTGTAAGAGGGATGGCATTTCTGTTTTATAAATATATTCACAGATTAATTATATTCCATACCAATCCATCCACGGACTGGATGTGGATTTCTGTGAATGTGGCAACAAATCTAACAGACTCCACAAATTTGTGGCGTCTATTACCTCGTACAGATATTTTGTTCTCTTAACTATCTCTGAGGACTGCTATAATTGTTTGAAAGTCCTTTGCAAAAGAGGGGATAATCTTTTAACCTGTGTACTTCACTCCCAGGCACAAGACCCCATGTTTGCCTAAATTTGAAAGTTGCAATCAGTATTGGCATCTGGAGGGCTCATTCCGGCAGAAATACTTGAGACATGGCAACAGCTTTGGTCTCTGGGTCACTGTCACAGGTTCTCAAGACAACAAAGCCTTGGAGTATCTTCATCAACATAATTTTGACTTCAAACAAAACCCAGTGCGTCAAGATTGTCATGGTGGCGAGCAACAAAATGTGGGCCCTTATTAGTTTCTTGTTTAGGTCAGCTTAAAAGAGATCTGTAGTCTTCCTTCACTCTGGATATTCACTAAAAATATTTTAACACAGTTAAGATACTGCAAGAGAAAATGTAGATGTAATTAGTACTTTCACATAATTTAAGTCCTTTCATGAATCCAAAAGGGGCTGAGGGTGTGCTACATGCACTGAAGTTAGGGAGCTATTTACCAGTTAAAGCTCACTTTATATCAGCCCTCTTTGCTGCCTATCAAATACTGAAAGCAAGACATTCAGCCTCTGAAGAGAGTATCACTCATATGTCAAGCGTATGACTTAGCGCTACACATAACTTTAACACCAGAATTCCCACAGTCACATGGAAATGACACATGCCTTGTGTCTTACTTACACATGCCTTACTTCAAGCCTGAGATGTTGAAAGGAAAAGAGGTCTGCCTTGGAAGAGAAGAAAAAAAAAAAAAAAAAGAAAACTCTGCAGATGGTCTGAGCAAATTGTGTATGTCAGCTTCTCCATAACAGAAAGCAGATGCAGAAAGGCCATGCAGTCTTATAAGTTTCCCTCCAATTTAAAATGTAGAAATTGCATTAAAAGAAATTTCTGGAATTGTTTTAATATGATGTAATGACCATCCAAACCCAGATTGTAACTCTTGATTATTGTTATTCCTGCTAATGCAATCATTCCTGGGTGGCTTATTGGATGCATCAGACACAATAAAAAATAGTTGAAATAGTTATTTTCCTGAAATACTTCAGCAGCTGTTATAACTTTGTGCCTTTTGAACAAAAAGGATTAGAGTGTGGAAAGAAATTAAACTAACTCTTAGGCTTTGAACTATTTAAATCTATAGATACAATCCATTTAGACGTCTAAAGAGAATTTGGACTACTTTAGTGACCCTTGTAGGGAATACAAATGCATCTGCTTTGGGTAGGAATGATCTGTAGGAACTGATGGCAACAATTTACAATTTTACAAAAAAGTATAATTTACTAGGGAGAAATTCAACAAATCCTTTGCCACATGCTGTAATTTGCTTAAGAACAAGTCTAAAATATTGCAGTATTTTCACTTTTCCTTAGGCAGGTATATAAAGAATACCTGCAACTGTTTTAAACTTACCTGGGAACATAATAACTGGTCTATAGGGGATCAAGCAATTCTGATCACTTACACTCAACTGTCTGAATTACTCGTCACAACATTTCACCTTGTCATTGTTTCAGGATAAAGAATTAAAGCATTGCACAATGTAAGCCAATTCAGTAGCTTTCTTCTCTTCCAATATGAGCTCTCAGGCAAGACCTCCTTGTCTTTTCATAGGACTGACTGGAAATTTCCCCGCAGTATGTAGATTTGGATTTTCATGATGACCAAATTAGAATAAAGCCAAAATTCTGTCATTGCCCATGAAATGCAGTTTTCTAGAATTCCTATTAAAAAAAAAAAAAAAGTGGACATATGCTATCATAGGTGTCATCCTTCATGTTCTGCCTCGTAACTGAAACTTATTTAGTTTGCCAGTAGGTGTGTTATCTGGACATTTGTAGTTGATTTCCTTCTTTATTTAGTATTGAAACAGCATAATGGAAATATAGCGTATAGTAAATCTGATTACAATAATATTGCCTAATGATAAAGTTTGTGCAGCTCTGGTGAGTTTTGTGCAAGAAACATAAATTGGAACAGATGTAAATAAAGAAAGATTAAAGAATAGTATATCCCAGAAACAATGGTTTAAAGAATTGGCTTTATCTAGTCAAGAAAAGGTAAAGAGAGGCTTTAAGCACACTTTATAACTAAACTGTGGGGAAGTAAGAAGAAGGAAAAACTTTTTAAAATGGAATAATAATGCAGGTATAAATTCATTGAGAATATACTTAGATAGGAAATTCTGGGAAGAGAAGAATCCTGTCCCATGAAACAACCAGGAAATAAGAAACTGTCTGAGTTTTCAGGCAGAGCTTAATAAGCTTATGAAATGGATTATTTAATGAAGAAGGGGACTTCAGGTGGATAATGAATTTAAATTATTCATAAAAACTATTATTCAAAATAATAATTATTATTCATAATAATTTTGAATTATTAATTCATAATGAATGAATTTACATCTTATATGAGACATAAAAATAGAAGAGTCCAATATAGCCAAGGTCATGATTTTCCATTACACCAATGCAATGAACATCTATCAAAACCAATGATTATAAAGAAAGTTTTGCTTTTGACAAGGTGGACTTGTCAGGGAACTGTTCATTGGAAAGTGTTTGACCACCTCCACCAGCTCCATTGGAATCTCTGTGCTGTCTTGTGAACCAGAAGCTATATTCAGATCTCAATAAACATGAAATGTAGAGCAATTTAAATGGGACACCAGAAACCAGTGAAGAAGGGGAAGTCTCATCACATCGGTGGCAGGAATACAGGGCAGAGGTCTTTCATTAGCAGCTCATAATTCCTCATGGCCAAAGATCAGTGGCCTTGGAAAATATTGTAATTTGTCTAGGAGTTTTATCTTTGTCAACGACAGTACTCTAAAACCACCTCTAAAATGATTTATTAACAATGGATGGGCAATTGCTGAGGGAAAGACTAAGCTAAAAAATAAAGATGCAGTAAAACATTTGCCAAAAATATAGCTGCTAAGAATTAGGAAACTCAATTGCTGCTATCTTTTGGAGTCTTTCCAAGCATCCCTTGAAAGTACAAAACATCCCAACACGAAGACTTTCATCTATGCTTTGTGCCAGGCTGAGAAGTTGTGGTGGAGTCACAGAGAGAGAGCTCACCTCATAGGCCCTATGTATGAGGATTAATTGTAAGACACTTCTGCATGGCTACTTCTTCCTAGGAAGGCCTTAGCATAGCTAAGAAACAGTAGCTTGTCTTGCAAAAAAAAAAAAAAAAAAAAACAGAGATGAAATAAGTACATCTGTAATATATTTTGATCAGCCTGATTTTCCAGGACTACATTATAGTCCAAATATGTTCTTCTTTTCTTTGAAGAGGATACAGGGGAAGAGTGTGGAACACTATCACTTATGGGAAACCTGTCATAGTTTGTTATAAATTTGCATATATTTTTTTTTTTTACATAGAAATTGAACTTTATTATAGCCTAAAATATGGATGTAATGAACAGTAGATTTTTGTCGATAACTGTAGAATAGATTTGTTAAAATTTGGAAGTGATGAGCACATTGAAGTGTTCAACTATTATTAGTTCATGTCCTGGAAAACAGATTAAGAAAAAGCCCTGCATTTTCAATTAAAAAAAATAAAAAAATAAAAGAGACAAAATTCAGGATTAGGAAAGAAAAAGAATTTGGTCACATTATTTTTGAAGCAGGTGGTAGTTTTAGTGGAAAATACAATGTACAATTTAAGGAAAGGGAAATAGATTTAATGGAACTTTGATTCCACCTCACCTATTTCCCCGGGGTTGGGCATCAGTGATTCTATGCAGTAACCATGTGTAGAAAGCCCAGCCAGCCTCTACATTCCTCTATTTTAGTTTGTATGCTTAACTTGCATTTCTATAAGGAAAAAAAAAAAAATGAAAGAAGATATATTGAATTTCCTCCTAGAAACAGGATTTTTAAATTTTTTTTTAATTAAACTTACAGAATATAAATGCTCCCATACAGTGAGTTGGACATGAAACAGCAGGCGTTTCTGCAGTTTAACACATAAGCTTCCCTCCCACCCTACCAATATTTTTACTTTGCATATACCTACGTGTGAGCGGGATAAGAGTATTTCATTTTCCTTGCTCTCTTCTCCTTTCTCTTCATCCCTGCAGCAAAGCAGCAACAACCTGTATTTCTATTTTGCTTTTCTGGAAAGGTCTGTGGATTCCCCAGGATAAGTGGCTGCACTAAGAGAAGCAGCAGCTTACTGTACTTACATTTTTGTAATGTAAGTAGTAACATAAGCAAGGAAGGAACCATCTGCATCCCTCAGCCAGAGCCAAAAATGCTCTTCAGATAGCAGCTGCCAGCAGTTTCCCCTAGCAGCTATTTTTAAGGGTCCCTGCTGCTGCTAGAAGCATTCAGTGGAAAAAGGGTGGAGAGACAAGCTGTACAATAAATGGAAACCCGGAGCAGCAGCGTCCCCTCATTCCAGTGTCACCAGACATCAGGACAAAACCAGAGTCCCAGATCCCCAGCAGCTGGACAGGCACCATTGCAGGGAGATGGGCTGGGCAATATTCTTTGAATGAGAGGGGTTGAAGGTGGAAGACAGCTTTAAAGAGGGAATGAAGTGTGGACAAAATGGTTTCTCAGTAACCTGGTGGTGTAAGAGCTGAGGTTTCAGTGTCTTGGGTCAAGAGGCAACAATGTTGCTGATAAATAAGCTTACTCAGCTGCTAGAAGAGGTCAGAGAGGCCTCCTGCGGTAAGTGGTAGTTACTTTGTTTCTGGATATGAAAGGGATCAAGTGCCAAAGATTTCCTGATCTTCTGAGTAGGATGAAACACAGGAAAGGCACAGCAGGGATGTCTCTGTTTCTTTCCTTCCTCCACTGATTGAAAAATTATAATAAAGTGAGGAAGGGGCCAACTTGCTCAACTGGACTAAAAAGAGCTGGATGCCAGCTTCCTTCTTTCACATCAGGTCAATCTCGCATAAACAATCACCACACACTAGTAATAAATGCCGGTATCGTACCCTCTCGATATCCTTGTAGGTAGTCTTGGCCCAAGATTCGGGGCTCTGAGATGAGGCAGGGCTTTCCAGGATCTCAAGATAAACTCAGAAAATCCATTTAGATTACAAACCAAAGTCGAGAACTGATATCATGTTCTTTGCGGTCTCTGTAGGAAATTTATCTAAGGTCATGGGAGAAAGATGCGGCATAATTGAACTGTTCTAGCACCATGTCCTAGCACAGTCTCCTAGTCAGCAATAACTCATTTTGGTTACATTTACTCCATTAAATTTTTCATTACGTCATTGACTGTTCTTAACCAAGGTTTTCTTCAATTATGAAAAGAAATTCCTATGCCTTTGAAATAATTTCCTTCCCAGAAACAACTCTTGACATAAGAATCCAGTAGGCCTATTCCTGTAAGCCTTTACAGGAGAAAGCATCGTGCAAGACAACTGGTCCTAGAAAAACATGTCTCTTTACAGGATCACCTTTCAAGCCCCTACTTTCCAAGTGTGATTTATTGTATTTAACAATCTCCTGCTGTTACAGCATATATTGAAGTAAATTTCTCTGGTTTGTTACTTTAAAACTGAAAATATTCCTATATTGCACATACACACAAGAATTTTTGAACCACTTATTCAGCCTGGAATAGGTGGAAAATCCAGACTTAATCAGTGTAATATAAGAGGACAGTAGCATAAGCAACTACAGGTTAGTTACCAAAGAAAATAAAATCAGTATGGTGCAGACAGCATCACTTTATTTAAGAACGCATACTGAATTAATAAAAAAGAGCACTCTGGAGGCCAATATTATTACATTTGTTGATTTATGTCAAGTTATTCAGATTGATGCTTTTTTAATGTAAAGTTAATTTCATTAAATAAGTTTGTATTGTATCTCGTGACAAGAAGTGCAAAGTAACTGAAACAGTGCAAGTAGGAAGTAAATGATACCTTTTTAAAAATGAAATAAACCCCAGGGCCATCCAGTGCTCTGTGGGATGTTAAGCTTTTGTTCTGTGTTCAAATGACTCTAATCCATGCCACTTTATTAGTGAAAGATTGTTAACATTTTTTCAGTCAATTTAGGATATGATTTCATCACTATTCATGATAGGTTTGGGAATCAAACTGTAGCCAAGAGATAGATAGGTGTACTTATGATAGCCCATTCAGCTGAACTGTCATTCTAATCACAAAGATAATAGGTAAAAGATGATATCTAGATCCCGTTAAACGGGGAGTTCTCACAAAATTGCTCATTTGCATGTCATCACTTCAATGGATCATTACTCAGTGAATTATGTGAAAATTTCTGCTATGACTTGAGGGCAAAGCATTCTCATGCCCATGGGCAGTGGAAATGCAAGTGAGTCACACAAGATACAAATAAGATAACCATATAATATGGGCCTGGCACCAAGCAGGAATCAAAGTTACACAGCAACATTTGCTTTTTGTCCACTCAGAACTGTAAAAATGGGCAGGACACAGGGGATAACCAACACAGTTCATGGCACCAGGATTAAAAGGATCCTTATGTCAAAGTAGTTGTCATGTTTCTTAGCTGTCTCTCCTGAAATCAGTAGGAATAATTTGGTGGAAAATCATCAGCAGCCTACACAGGATCAGATGCCTATATGCTCCATAATCCTGTTAATTATTATGCTCTTGAGCATAAAATTGCTTGGTGGATAACAGTGAAAAGAAGCATTTGTTTTTCCGAAGTATGGAATATTTGCTCACAATATCACTATAAATATTTTGATTTCATGATAACAATTGCTGATGAATCAGCTTAAGAGTTGCACTGGGGCAAAAATATCTGAAAAGCGAAATCAATATGAAAGATAAAGTTTATAAAGTAGGTTATGGGGATGCTCATAATTACACAGAAGGAAAAATATTTTAAAACTTTACATATTATATTATATAGTCCATAGGATAGCAAGTGACCAACAAAAAAACCCTGAACTATTCTCTCAGATGTCAGTGAGATTTCTGTTACTTATTTAAAAGGGAGTAAGACCAATTTCAAGTTCAGACACAAGTAATACAGTAAGTCCTCACTATTTCCATTATAATAGTATACTGGATGTCGAAGCCAAAGGACAGTTTTCTTGGAAATAAAAACAATATATAGAAATGATAAATGCTGGAAGTTTTAAGGCATCTTATTTATATAGTATAAGGTTTCTGTGACGTGAACAGTTTTCTCACTTATCTGCACTATAAAACAATGTTTGTACCTCATAACTGTGCCTGAATATCACCAAGTGGTGAAAGCCATGTGCTATCTTTCTTCTCTATACCACACTTTCAAACTACTGGACAAATGAAAGTTTAAAACGAATAAGAATTTCACTTTTAACAAGATTACCTTTCACGATATTTTCTATGGATAAAACTTTATATGGATACATCTTGCGTGAAACAGGAGTGTTTAAGCCACCACTTGTCTTTTCAATTGAAGCTAGAACAAGAAAATAGAGCTCAGCATAAGCTTACCTCTGAATTTAATAATAAAGTCACCCTGAATCTTGTGGTAAAATCATTTCCCATTCTAAAGGTTCATCAAATTATCTCCCACTCTCTCTATCACGAATAGGGAGGGGGATATCTGCAGTCACCATCACTGTCTCACAAACTTCAATATGTTCATTTGGTGAATCTGATAATTTGAGTAATTTGAACTAATTTCCCCGTTAAATTTTATTTTTCTTTTGCTTACCTTTTGCTTTGCTTTCCATGGGCAGTATCTGACACTTGAACTACAGTTCTGAGCTGCTGGTTACTAATGAGTTTTCAAGCTTTCCAGCACACAGCTATACCTGCCATCTCTGATGCTGAGTACTGCATTTCTGGTCAACGAAGGCTGAGTGAAAGCAGCCTGGGACTGGTCGGGTAGCCTGCCATTGCTGATGTCCTAGCAATGACATATGTTGAAGGCTCGTTGCTTACTGCCCTGTTCATTCACTCCAAACATCAACGCTGATTCTGCAGACACCACATCCCGTGCAGTGCAAGGACCTCTCCTTATCTCCTGGTGATGGCCACCTGGATCCAGGTTTCCCCCTTGCCAACTCTTAGATGTGACCCACTGATGGCAGCTAGCACAGCGATCATGTTTATGTTTGAGTAGCTCCAGGAAAAAATGCCACTTGAAATCTTGCGTTGATAAAAGTGGGATGCTCATTCAAGCAGAATCTGATATTGTGGTGATTGCAAAGGTACATCTAACAACAAGTTCAAAATCTAATGGGCAACAGTAAAATCTTCCACGTCTGAGTCCTTGAGAGCATGGGCTTGGAGACATTAAGCTCTAGCTGAAGCCAAAATTTGTACGTTAAGATACAATTTTGAAGTTGTTTGAAAATGTAGAAAGGTAAAAGTTAAGTCTATTTTATACTGATGCACATTTTTCCATGGATTTCAATGGGGAGTGATTCATCCCAAATTAGGTAAGTGGTTATATATGCAATTTGCCGTATGAATTTTCTTGTGTCTGCTGAAATATGCAAAAACAGTGATGACTTATGAGAACACAAAAACTTAAAGGTTAAAATGTTTGTAAGTTTCAATCTAAAGTTCTCCTGTTTTAATTAGAAATTCCACCCCTTAGTTCCTTAAAACTCTGGGAATGCTATATGAAATACAACTAAACAAAATTCAGCAACATTTATACAGAATTCCTAACATATTCTTTTTAACTCTTCTGACACTTAAATATTACACAAGGCTTAAAACTGAACCCAAACTGCAAAGCACACATAAGCAATGACATGTCTGATTTAACTGACATCAGTTATGCTTATGGACCATATCCAACTGGGGCTTGAGAGACCTTCTCCTGATGGCAGAGTTGATGAACAATACAATTAAGTTACGCAGGTCTCTGATGCAACAGTACAGTACCATACAGTATCTTTCTGATGTTAGTTGTGAGCCAACTAAATATTTCAATATTGTTCTATATTTAATGGCTTGAAGTGCCGCAGACATATCTGGAGCGGTCACATTTCTTCAGTGAACTGTGATTTCATGCTAAAATGTCACAGGTTAGGGTAACTACATGCCAGGATGTGATCATTGCCTCTCACTTTCTTCACTTATGATGTCCATGCTAGGACAGTCCTACCCAAAATGCCACTTGCATTAGTGCTGGATAACTTCAAGAGAAAGAAGAAAGTGCAAGTAGGATTTGGGGTATACAGGCATTTTAAGCACTTTTAGACAACATCTCTTCCACTTTAATGCCTTTTGCTTATTCTAGTACATACTCTGGCTTTGTATTTTTTGATTAAGAATCAGTATATAGGAATGAGGAATTTCTGCCATCAAGAATTAATGAGTACTAAGTCTCCATTAGTTTTTTATTTTCAAAAATTAGCAAAAAGGAACATCTTCAAATAAGTCCACTTCTTAGTTATTTACAAGGTATTGGATAATTGATTTAAGCACCTAATAGAGTGGGACCCTTGATTCACGCTTTGGTCATCAACTGCCAGTTAATAGAGATTGATACTTTCAGTTTTTAGCAGACTTAACACACTTAGAGTCCACCTTTAATGTCTGATTTAAAGAAAAATAAAAGTTAAGTACCACTGTAATTTAACTTTAAAAATAATATAACACATTCCAGGCCAAAACACATCAGTTACATGCTAGCAAGCTGCAAAGAAATCTGTTGGAAGGACACATCACTTCCTGGGAAAGAAAACACAGGAAGAAAGTGTCTGAATTCACTGGGCTATGCAGTCACATAGTTCAAAATTGCACAGGAACATCAAACTTCAAAGAAGCAAGCAGGCTCCAGTAAAAAGAGAATGGAATTTCTCATTGACAAATCCAGAATGGACTGAATTCTGTTTCCTAGAATTGAAATTAAAGACAGATGTGAAGTGCCAGTGAGAAGGGTTGGAAATCCAACTACTGATTTGAATGAGATTATCTGTAGTGAAAAATGGATGCCTTTATGGCAGGTATGACAGGTACTGGAGCATCTGTAAGATTTTTTTTTTTTTTTTTTTAATTGAGTTAACTATTTCACAGTTGTCCAAGATGAACATTTCCACCTTCTGGGAAGACATGGCAGGTAACTTAAGCTTACAGACAGCTAGGAAATAATGTAGGGAGACTACTTGAATTTTACATATAGTACAATTCCATCCAGTCTTTATAAAAGCCAGTTGAATCTTCATTAAAAATGACCAGGGCAAATTGTCAGGCTCAAGAGCAAAAATCACTCTCAGTGTTTCCTGCTGCAATAAAAGTTTCAGAGCCACTCGGAGCAGGAAAGAGGTATTGCTCCAGCAGCAGTTTGCAAGAGCATCCTTGATGCTACAAGCTCTGCTGCAGACAAGACAATGGCAGCCCCTGCAGTATCTTTTACAGATCACCAGGTGACCACCAAGTCCACTCCAGACATGTTCCTTCTAGGTTTGCTACAAATCAGATTAACAAGAGAAAGACAATAACTGTGTGCAGACCTCCAAGATGAGTGAACACAAAATTTTATTTCAGTTCATTATGTTTCCCATCATTTGAACCAAACAGTTTCTATATGTACTAGTAAGCAGATTAAAACTGCTAGAAACAGAGTTTTGACCAGAACAGGCCAGACAATGCATTTCTTTCCCTCACAAAAAGAGAGTTAAACAAATAAAAGGTGATGGACAAATACTAAATTTAACTCAATTGTTACAATCTCTGCATTTCAACACAAAAGCAAAAGCAGTGTCTACTACTAGCAGCTTGATGCTGTGAATTACAACAGCATCCTGGGAGATATCGAAAACCAGGAGAATCGTTAAACTGTAAAACCCAAGTATAAACTGAAGCCCACATCCCCAAAGGATTTGAGATGACTATAGCTAATCCCCTCAGAATTTGCCCAGCATACTTAAGATACCCTATTTGTTAACCACTGCTTAGTGTGTTGAGGTATGCTATAATAAGCATGCCTGCAGATATTATAGTTTTTAGTTTGCAAAACACTTTCCCTAGGTAATCAGCTTAGTTATGCTTCCCCTCCCACCCATCAAAAGATAAGAGAACATTTAACATACTACATAAAGTGCACCACTTTGCTTAGATTAAGACATCAAAAACAGATTAGGCCCTATAAATAAAAAGACAACAAACAACAACTATCATTAAAGCTTTTAAGGAAGTAGATATGTCACAGAAATCTAATGAGGGCCAAAAGTAAAAATAAATCTAGCCTCTGAAACCATAACAGGTTAACTGCAGGAAGAACTGGTACGGGTAAACTGACATTATAGGCAATAACAAAATATGCTCTCTGAGAGATAACATTTCAGCAAGCCATAGGGACCATACAAGGTAAGCAGCACTATCTATTACACTTCTGTTCTTCTTATCTAGCTCTAACTTTGTTAACACCAAAGAGGCTTCAGTCCTAAGAGATAGGGGAAAGAGAAAGTTGCTATTCCAGAAAGATTCTGGCAAAGAAAGCTTCAGACTTCACAAAACTCTCTTCACTAGTAGCTTAAGCTAAACCTTTGTACTACTTGGGGTCAGTAACTTCCAGCTGAGGAAACTTTTTCAGACAATTGCAATTATATGAACATCTGTGGGAATCTTTGACCTCCTTATCCAACAGACAAAGCTGCTATGCTTAATTCTGCACAGCCAGTAATGATCAGATTTTGATGCAGGACTATTTTGCCCATCTAAGGATAAGAGGAAAAAAAAATATATTGCAACATAAAACAAACAAACAAACAAAACATTCTTTATTTATTTGGGGTTGCACTCAGACACTCAGCACACTATAGGCAGTTCTAGAGAAGAGATGAGTGATCTTGATTGATCTGTCTCCTCCAGTTAGTAAAAATGTTAAGAGTAAAAACATGGCATAGAAAAGGAAAGGTTGGCACCAAAGATACACTCTGACTTATCCTGTTCTTCCAAAACTCTTAAATCAGATTTCACCTATCCATTTTGTCAAGCTCTCATGGACAAATAAACTCTTACTTACTCTGTTCAGCAAAACACTTCCCATTCATGAAGCAAAGCTGTGCAGGCTAACTGTTCGAAAAAGACATGTGGCTTAGAAGCATATTTTGTCTCCTGGATTAAATTCACAGGACACAGAAAAAAAATCATCTAATCTATTAACTAGACACACAGGATTGATTTACCACTTACCTTATAAAAAGGTAACCTGTCTAACTTGGGATTCAAATTTGCAGCCCTCCCACAAATCTTATATACAAAGCTCAGCAAACTGTTCAGTTAATTTGTTTTGGACATCTCCATCTGTTAACAGAAAACAGTATTAGTATTTTGCTTCTGTCTCTTTCTTTCTAAATATCAATTCTGTGCAATGAGGATTGCCGTGCACTGTGCAGGTAGCCTAATGGGTCCTGTTGGCACTCACTTTTAAGTCAAATGTGTATCTACTTTGAAGAGCTATTACTTCTTTGACACACAGAAAGCCAAGTTCATGTCTCATTGCATTCAAATTATGCTTTAACATGAAACATATTCTTCTTGCATAGAAGTTGAAATAACTTGGAAAGAAGCCATGTTACAAACTGCCATATAACAATTTGCCATAAAGTTTCAAAAGCAGAAAATACTATTTTTTTACTTAAAAAGACATTATTTGCTGGCACTGTATACTATACCACAGAGAGAAGGGTCAATTACTAAGCTAGACTGCACAGTGGAATTAAGATTCTTTGCTATCTTAAAGTCAATGTATTGGTCGAGGTGCATAGAAACCTTTCACACAAACCTTTAAAAATTACAGTTCTGTCTGCCTCCTGGGGGCAGTAAGGCTGAGGCTTCCCACTGCTGGTCTTCTGCCTTGAAGAGCTAAGGAAAGCTTGAACATTGACTTCTGCAGAAGCAAAAGTAGGTCAACGCTACATATTTGAAATTCACACTTTAAATGCCTGTGACATTTTGTTGCACACTGTGTTTTGCCTGCTATACGCTATGCATAAGAAAAGCTCCATTGGAAAACTGCCCCTATTTAAGGGGTGCTATGTTTGAAGCATACACATACATGAAAACTTTGTAAATGAGAGGAAATACATTGATTAAAATTGTGTGTTAGTGGCATTTGTCATAGAATCCTTTTCTCTCTTCTGAATATTTGTCAGCTGAAAGATGGGACTGATGTGGAACCATGCAGCTCGCTCACTGCAAAATGCTCACTGACAAGAGAAAAATGCTCTCTAGTTTCCCCCCACAGGATTTGATTCCTAATAAATCTAGTGATAATTTGGCACCAAACCCGCTCCTTTTAGTGTCAGATTGATTTGTTAAAACTCTGACGAACATACTACACAGAATTCAGTCTCGGGTCAGAGAAGGACAACAGAGAGTTGCAGGATGAAGCACTCCTACCCATCTGCAGTGGTCTAGGAGATGCCAAGGGACAGAGCAGTCACATAGCAGGAATTTTATTTTCCAGAAACAGGTGGAAGCAGGGGAGAAGGGGTGCTAAAGCAAAGGAGATAACAGATCTTAAAAGTAAGTGAAATTTATTGCTAGTTTTTCCACTGAGATTTTTTTTCATAGTACTAGCTGTGCAAAATAGATACACAATAAAGAAACTCTCAGAGTTTCTCCCAGGACAGGGACAATTCACCAGAACCAAGCCCTTTGATGGGTGTAAGTCAACTGGACTACAATGAACACAACAGAGTAGCACCAAATAGCATCATTAATGCTTTTTCTAAGAGTGTAACATATTTCCTGATTTCCATAACTTAGATGGCACAAGTGATTCATGTTTAAGCACTTCCTCTGCTGGCCTGGTCTTTCTAACATAATCCAGTTATAATATCAGAAAAAAATATTTTTCTTCCAGATTCTGACAGCTATTTCCTTCCGTCCTCTGTCTAAAAAAAAAATTAAAAGACCATCTAGTAACACTGTCAAGGTCTAGTCCCACTAATCCTCCCTGAAAAAGACTCTTGTCATTTCTCTATAATAAATGTGACAACCATTAGCAGTGGGAAGCGGAAATCCACCCCCTTATTTTAACTCATTGCACGACAGAGATTTGTGATTTATTTTAATAATAGAAAAGTTGTGAATAACCATCCCCACCCTTCTACTGTCAGGATTACTATAGTAGCACAAATGAAGTATAGGATATTTTCCAGATGTTTAGAAGTTGCGGTGTTTTTTAGGAGAGCTCAGTATAAACATAAACATGTTGGCATAAAATTGGGGGAACAGATTTCTTAGCACATCTACAGGACTTGCTCCTTTGGGATTATTGCAACAACCTTCATGCAATTCAGTAAGTGAAATAACTTTTTGTCTGGTATTTTTACCGTTCTTCTGAAAACTACCTCTCTTTCTAAAAGTGACCTTGGTATTTGTTATATTCCTTCAGTCAAGTTTGGATGTCTATGATTCAAAACACTGAACATACCTGCACTGCTCTGCACTTCAGAAATGAGGAAAAACATGTTAACATGATATTGAACTTCCATGTTGAAGTACTTCAAATTCAGCCCAACAGTTAAACTCATGCTTAACCTGCCCTATATTTTAGGTGTCATTAAAATTAGTGGGTCTCCTAAGCATGTGCTTAAGCAGAGTTAGACAACAGTATGGGGTCTATGCCTTCCAAGTTCAAGTTGCACACATATACATTGTACAGGTGTTTGAACTGATATATAGCTAGTCCATGGGAAAGGATGGCCTCTCTTTGCTTCAAGCCTGCACTGGTGACAAGGCAAGTTGCCCAGTGTGCGTGGCATGGGACTTCCATGCCACGAGAGAAAACTAACCAAACAGAAGCTCATTAGCCTATTTGTGAGAAAGTGATTTTGCATTTTGCATAAAAGAGAAAGCCTTTAAAAAGGAAAAAATGGTTTAAAAACTAAAAACAAAGAGAGTCTTGGCAGGCTCCTTTCTCTTCTCCACAAATGCATATGTCCCCTGCGACTCAGAGTCTACCACAGAATAAAGCAGAACATTTTTGTGGTCATCTTTTATTAAAATATTGGCAACACACTCCTGTAGAGACATGCACTGTCCTTGAGGGAGTTAATCACTCATTCCACCATGGAGGCCCCTCATGAGGACCCCGCTATCTCTGCGCTGCTGCAGTATTTAAGGGTGCATCTGGCTGTAAATCACAATTTCTCTCACAGAAACTCACTGTTTTTTGCCAGCTGAATCCTTAGCCTTGAAGAATCGGATCGTAACCTTGCCGACCAAGAAGGTAGGCTCAAAGAGTCGGCAAGAACGTTCACTCGGAGAAAGCATCCTGAAGGTGCTCTGATTTGATGCATATGGAGTAAGTTCAAAAGTCTGTCTCCCAGAGACAGACACGCTTGGAGGCAGACAAGAGTCACTGTAATGACTCTTGCTCTCTAAGGCTCCAAAAGACAATACAGAAATTGCCTTTAATGGCATCAGCTGCAGATCGAAGACACTTAACTGCTATCATACCCTCTGGCTTACTTGAGCACTTGCAGCTGCAGCCAAATTTTTGGACAATGCTACCACCTCTGCCTGGAGGGCCTTGAGCTCAGATACCTGCACTATATGAAGCAGGCCAAAAAGATAAAACTCTGACAATTGTTTCTGGAAGCATTTGGAGTCACAGTGAGTCTACGGTGGAGTTTTATTGAGCTGTAAAGGCCTTCATTATTTCTACTTCTTTGGAGGTAAACAACCAAAATTTCCTAGTGGGGCTTGCCTTCCCAAACCAACAAAACAAATAAATAAATAAAGCATCTTATGCCTGCAATGAAACAAAATGCTTGTCATATGCGCTTCGCATCTCTGCTGTTCCCTGATTCAATTTCTACTGAAGGCATTGCTCCCATCTCAAATGCCCTCTTGAATCTCTGTCTCCCTGAACTGCCTCTGGGGAGATGGGTAGATCAGGACCACATCCAAAAGTCAAGCACTTCACCTAAATTCCCAGCCCCTGGAAGGAAGTCCTGGCTCCACTGCCTCAGAGCACCAGAAAAGCCTTTGATAACCTGCAGTCTGCTTTATCTCAGTCAGCACACTGGCCCGGGCCCGCAGCTCCTTATGGAGGTTCTCTGCAACTTCTGTCTTCTAAAACACTGTCCAGGATTAATTTTGCTATAGGGGAACCAAATGCCCTCCAGCATGCTAATGTCTGGTGTTGTGCTGAAGCCACACACACTCATGGACACTTCAGATTAAACAACTGCAAATGGCTGGTTAGAAGCCAAGCCAGAAAACCCAAACAGAAACAAAACCCCACGCCAATGGCATGCTGATGTTTGTGCCTTCATCAGAATCTGTTGTGCCTGCTGGAAATTCAGATGTCATGACTGGAATTCAGGTTTATTTTCAACTCCCCAAAAGAATGTCACAAACAAGAAAAATAAACAGGGATCCTGTATCACTGGGCAGACCATTCACTTCCTCTTAATCCATGTCTCAAAGCATTACAGGTAAACTGCCCTAACTCTAGCGATTTTGGATGAAGGAAGGTGACTCATACCAGCTGAGAGCTAGTCATTTCAGGCCTGCATACAAATTCTTCTACATTATCATACAAAATTAAAGATAATTTCTGTAATGAGATTCCTGTAGCAACTACAAACATTACCATTTTTTGAGTTAAAAAGAAAGTTATATCCAGATTTTGCTGAGACTGTAATGAGTGCCAGCATATGACTAAATAGCACTTAAAGTGCTTTAGAACCGAGCGTGATTTAACTTTCGCATACAGAAGGTAATACAATTCTCCTCATTAGCTTTCATTTGCTAAAAAGACTAATGACATTTGACTGATTACATTTAGTGTCCCCAAGTTTCAATTTCTGACAGTCTATTTGATCCTTGCATAGTAAGATAAATTACTTGCTTGGAGCTCCAGCTTGGCATCCTTCACAGGTATATAACATGACAGTATGCCATGGAAGCTCATAAGGGACTGACTTAAAATCTGGGAGATGAAAGAAAATTAAGAAAATAACAAAGTGTCTGGTATCAAAAGCAGGAAATTCCTGAATTCCATTACTGAACTACAGTCAAGGGACAGCTCACTTGATGCTAATTGCGTTTCCAGTTTTTCATCGTAATATAATCACAAGTTTCGAGGAGTATTATTTAACTCTGTCCTATTATTAACCTATATTATTTAAGTCTGTGAGTTAAACACATCTATCCTCTCACTTAGGGAAACAAGAGCCAAAAAATTGTGCCACCAGCCTGCACGCTTTCACAGAGATTGCTTCCTCAACTATTCATTGAGACATGGACATGAAGAAAAAAAAAAAAAAAAAGTTCCTAGGTAAACACATATAAAGCAAAGGACAAAATTCAGATTTTAGGCATTTAGCAGAGAAACTAAATGCACCAGAACCTTTCATGCATTTATTCTCCACAAATCCTGCCTAGCTGGGCTGTGTAAAGATTCTCATTTTCCCGATGAAGCACTGAAGCACAGAGAGACTTAAGTTCAGATCCTCTAAGCTATTTAGCTACCTAATTTCAAGTGAGTTCAGGACCTCTGATGGTCTGCAACTAAATGATCTGTTTCAGATCATTCTCTTACTCTACAAACTCTCTTACTCTACATTCTCTTACTCTACTCTACAAACAGTATTTTTCCATAAAAGACAAAGTTTAAGTAATTGTAATGAAACATTTGGTCACTGGCAGACTGCAAAAAAGTTTTCTTTGTGAAACCACGTAAAACATCCCTTCCCACTCCCCCAAGCATTAACTAAGATCCACTTGTTCTTAGCTTTGCTCTTCTCAGACAAGAGACAAGGGAACTCAAATTCAGCAGGGTATAAACATGTTTTTTTCCAGCTCGCTAGCACCCTCTTTAGGATTTTTATTTCTCAACCAAAACTCTATGCTTGCTGAATTGCTGGGGCATTAAAAATGAACATAAGCAAATTTTTCTACTAAAGCAGCATTAAAAAAAAACAAAAACAAAAAACAGAAGGGATTGGTAATGTAAAACCATATAATCTACAGAAAGTGCAGAAAACATGAAAGCTTCTACTCTAATTAAGACACACAAACACAAAAAGGCTCTTCTGAAAGCAGAAAGGCCTTTTTTGCTTCCCACTTCAGTAAAGTTAACATTTTAGCTTTAGACTCTAGAATTCTTATCTTCTACAGACCTTGGTAACAGATGGAGAACTTAATCCTATAAATGTAAACTGAGAGTCAACATACAAAACATTGTATTAGGACAGCTACAAACAGTGTGAACTTGGCTTAAAGTTTTATTAGTGTCCTCAAATCCTGAGCTTCACTATGACAGAAGTCTTTGTTTTGGATAGTTACCAGAAGGACCAAAAGGACTGAGCTTGCCAGACACAGCTACTTAGCCATTGTGTGGCTAGACACTACTATTTCTTGGCTATTGATTTCAGACCAAGCAACTCTCACTGAATGCAAAATTTAACTTTGAATTGAACAAGGTATGTTTGCATATGAAGCTTTAAAATTGAAGCAACTAGAAGTTTCTTAATTCTCTGAGTCTGCTCAAGACCAGTTCTCATGGGTGCTATTTAAAGTAATTATTTTAATCAAATTCACAGCCTTGCCTCCACTCTCTGAATTAACTCTTACTATGTTCTAACTGAGGAATAAAAACATATTTTAAAAAGTGACATGTCTAAATTTGGATATATCAAAACCAGAGCCTGACTAAGAAACATAGTAACTAAGAAAGAAAACTGAACAATCACAAGGGGCCGAAGTTCTTTAGCCATTTCCATGAAACCATATAAAGATAATAATTGTTTGGGGCCAGAAAGCTGAGTGTGAAGATGAATTTGAGTGCAAGAATATCTAAAAAAAGTGTGTGTAAGTCAGAAGAAATGTAACAAAAATCTAACTTCCTCTTAGGTTTTCTCAGCACACCCAAAGACTTGCCAAGGCCTTGCTTGTATTGGCCCCACAGCTGCCCCACACTGGCATGGGCAGCTACAGCAACTCCCCAGGGCACAGAGCAACACAGGAGACATGGTAGGTCTTGGTATCTTCTTCCGTTACCTGTAAAGCCAGCTAAGGCAGAGAAGGCCAATACCTTATCTAAACACTGCTTATATTTAGCATTCTCCACTTGGCATTTAAAGTTTGCCTTCTCAAATGGCGATTCTAGGTGATTCTAAATCGGAGGAAAACTGATTAAATGGCAAAACTCCTAAAAAACAGACCAGAACAGATATTGCAGCATCTGAACTTAAATTTATTTCTCTTTTAATTATATAACAAGAAGTGAAATAGCAAGTGAAATGGCAAAGCAAATTATTTCCTGTGTTAACTTAATGACAGATTGGAAAAACAATCAGTTTTAATAATTCTCACCACTCCCTTACCACCCAATGGTTGATTAAGAGATTTACAACATACTGCAACCCCAAAATCTCCTTGAAATGACACAGTTTAGTAGTACAGGAAAATGTTTTTTTTTTTCTCTTCCAAAAGGAAAATGCACAAGTTTCAAGAGAAATTCAAATATACGCAGGAAGCTGTTCAAATATACACAGGAAGCTGAAAAAAAAAAAATCTCAAACAGGAGGTATCATTAGAGCCTGTCACAGAGCTCAAAAGTATAAGAAGCTCTAACTGGACTGTCTCTGCTTTTCCTATTTGTGTTTATGAGAGTCCCTCAATTTCTGGTGAGATTGGAGGTTTGAATCACAGGAACTCTTGGCTGTGGCATATCATAAGAAATAGAGGTGAGCAAGAAAGACATTTACACTTTCATTAGAATTAAAAAAAAAAAAAAAAAAAAAAAAAAAGTGGCTTTTAAAGGTGAATTACTTCACCTGAAAGGTATTTCTATTTTTAACAAGAAATTGAGGTTTTCATAAAGCACTTGCTATGGTTAGCCAAAACCTATATTTCCCCTCAAAAACAAGTTTTACTGGGAAAAAAATGCCCTTACCTACCTCCTCCTTTGACTTTTTTGACCATTTGACTTCTACTAAAGATATTACAAGGAAAAACTACTTTTAAAGATTCCACTTTTTCGCCGTAGAATCTTTTCAAGACTTTAAACATACAATCTCTTCAACAGTGTGAGTTTTATCATCTCTTGCCTTCCTATTTTCCCTGAATTTTCTAAAAGCCAGAATAAGTTCCACTTTGTATTCACATTTTCCCACGACAAGCTTTTTATTCCTGGATGTCAGAATTTTTTTTTTTTTTTTGAAGATGGTATATTATCCACTATGCAGATTGACATTATACATTTCAAGGCCATAAAACAAAAAGCTGTTTAAGTAACAACATTAACACTAAGAAGATAGTGCAGACATATGATAAGGTTTTGCCTGAGCTGTGGCCATTAAAAATGCAAGTTTAGATAATATGTCTCTGCTGATCCAAAAATAATAGCGAGTAATGACTGCATTTTATAATGTCTTTCCTGGTAAGATATACTGAATATTGCTGAGTGGGACTAAAATAAAAATAAATCCCTAACGGACTTCAGTAAAATATCTGACATGACACCATATGGGAAATGAGTTTAGCTGGTGAGCATATGGATTAATGGAAGAACTGTAAAGCCAGGAAGAAAGAGAGGAAACAGAGTGGGCTGGTACTGCTAAGTGAACCATCATATTAGAAGGAGCTCAACAGTGCAGCTCTTCAAGGACCAACTCTGTTCATTTTTTTCTTTTTAAACAACCTTGGCACAAAGAAGAATGAAAAAATCAAATTTACTGATAACACAAAGCAGGGATTAAGGAGAAATATATTATTCCTAAAACTAGACGGCTTTGAGGAAACTCCAGTAACACAGCCAGGCTAAAGTTCAGGAATGCAAAGCGCAAGGCCATTCATGCATTTGAGAATTCGAGTGGATTTTTTCTGCTATTGCCTGAAAGTTAAGCTCTTGGAAACAAAGAGCAGAGAAAGACCTTCAAGCAGCCCTTATTCTCAGGATGTCTCCAAGCCATGGATACAGCATGACTGTGAGAAAGGCAAACACAGTCCTTACATGCATCAGGCAAAATATACCTGTATTCAAGTAATGCTAATGCACATCAGAAGAGGCCATGGAGAAGAGTCATTACAGAATTAGAATGTTACTAGGGAAATGGGGAACGTATTTTAAAAGGCAGAACAGAACTTGGCTTTTTCAGCCTAGCAAAGAAGTCTGAGAAAGAGCATGGTTCTTCAAAAACTGCTCTACTAATTAGCACTTTTCTTCTGAGTTTTAACAGCAAATTTATTGACGAATAGCTTATATCCATTTTATTCTTGTTCCAACAACCTAAACTTGCTTTTCTTTTCCTAAGTGTTCTCTTCTACCACAGCCTCTTAAAAAGACTTCCTAGATTTAAGAGAAGTCTTGATCTGTTTTGTGGGCAGGATTGGACTTGAAGATGCAGATCCTTTCCAGTCCTATGCTCCTCAAGGCCTTTATGCACAACGATGTATTTTGGAAAAGGAGCAAAATGAATACAGGGCAGCAAAACTTGGTAGTTTATCAAAATGCACAGTTATAATGTATATGCAAGGAACTCTTGAGGGCCAAGCTCTGGGAAAAGGCAATGAAAACACAGTGTCTGATGCAAAATGGGTGGGTGTATGTTAGACAATATCTGATTACAATAGCAGGGGATTTTACACTAATTTTTGGAAGATCAACAGTTAGATGAACATTCCAACTTCTGTAAATACTCGTCCCTGCCCTCAGTAGATAACTTTCTATTTGTCCAGAACTCTTTTGATTAATGTTTCTGAGCCTTACTGTAACATGGATATCTATCAGTGGTAATCTTCGAAATGAGGCTCAAAATAGCAGTCAACTCAGCCAACTCTGCTGCAAAAAGAAGCAAAACTAGCACTTCAGCAATATAGACAGAACATGTCTGTCCAAAAACAATACATAAAACTTCAAATTTTGAAAAGTCCTAGTTGACTTTTGAAAGTGTTTGCTCCTAGAACTTTATAAACAAACTTTATAAACTTTATAAACAAAAGGAATGGCAATATGAAGATACACATGAAAAATGAATTCAGAGAAAGAAAAGTCTCTTTATCCGATGCTTTGAATTACTGATGAGTCCAGACATGGCTAAACACAGCCAAGGCCCCTTTTAATGAGTAGTATATTAGTGGATTCTTGGTGTAGACATGCTTTCTAGATAGACAGGCTATCACTGTCTATTTCAGCAGCACACTCCCCTTATCCAGTTTCTCAGTCAGCTAAATAGCCTTATCAATTTAAATTCACAAGATGCAAAAGACAACCACTAGATCAGGCCAGCAAACTCAATAGAAAGTTTAATAAAGAGCATTTCTATCTTAGCAAATTGTATCTAGCTTGGCAAAATGAGATTAGCACAGGGATGCAAATGGTTTCGATAAATGTCTTGCAATAGAGAAGGGAGCTTTTCTCTCTAGAAAGAGGGAATAAAAGAAAATCTTGGAAAATGTTAGTGCAAGAACATAAGCATATAAAAAGCCTTAGTGCATACATTTAAGCAACAATTAAGGAAGGCCACAGGAACACGGATGATCTGGAAAAGACACTCAGGTAGGTGAGCAAAGTTCAGAGGGATCATGAAGAGCTCATGATGCAGCTGGCCAGACCAACAGAGAAGTTTGCACAGGGCAACAGCAGCTTCACTCCCTCACTGCCTGTCTTCATCCTCTTACAACTGGATATTCACCAAGAGAGAGTGCATAGACATGGTCCTTAGGAGGACTTAATGGATCTTCTAGTTCAGGTGTTACAAAACAGAGAAAAGAACACCCAGCATTAATCCTCCAGCTCCCAAAGATAAGTTCGGCACCCTATGAACTCCAGGCAAAACACTGTAAAAGTGAAGAGCAGCTGGTGTTAGTCAGGGATGGGTGGACAGTCTCTTTTCAGACTGTGCTATTTGACAAACAGACTATTCCAACTGTATGTCTATCTGAAAATAGGAACCAAAAGTTTAACTCAGTGATTTAGAATGGCAGGTTCCAATCCTTTTTCTCTGCATTCTTATTTTAAGTCCCTGAACTTTTTGCAGATTATCTGGAAAACGAACAACAAAAACATTTATGAACCCCTTCCTGCCAACTCTTTAGGCTTTAACAAGAGCCACGCCCTTGTACTGCATTTGTAAGGGAAGGGTAGGAAAGCACTGGGGACTGGAGAGATGTGCACCTCTTCTCATCTGTCTGGTATCCTCTCCTCAAGAATATGAAAAGTACATACCACTGCATACTTACAGCTTATTGCTGACCTACACCAGTTTTTATTTTTAAAACCATTTCCTTGCAATTAAAGATTGTGATCACTTGCCAGAAACAGCAACTGTAGAGTCAATGAAGCCCTAGATTCAAAGCCCACTTTCATGGATCAGACACTGTACTGACATTTTTTTCCTCTGTTCAGAAGACAACCCAGAAATATTTACCACGTACCTCCTATCATGCAAATCCACATAACCTGATTTACAATAAAAAGACCAGCACGAATTTACAATGGTTTTGATCACACACAGATTTTTCAGGGTGATTGTAGTTGGTTCTGGAAGCAGGATATGAAAGATGCTTTCTGGTTAGGGACTTCATTAGTTAGCATCAGGGAAAAATAGTCTTTGCTGAACAGATGGAGTAAAAAAATGGCTAGTTTTAATACAGATCAACTTCCTGTTCTGGTATAGTCTATAGCACAAGGGCACACTCATTTTTGGCACAGGGTGTTGGGACTTCTTTTTCAAAACAGAAATAAAGCCTTAGACTGTTTTAAGCATCATAAGACATTACAGCTTCACTAAGTGACTAACTCCCAGGATGGGTTCCGCCTCCAGGACAGATCATTTGACTATCTACAAACCTGACAGATGCATTTCAGATTATCTGACCCCTGTAAAACAGCAGAAGACATATTCTGTGCCGGAGACATAAAAAAGCAGCTACCATGATACATGAGCCTGAAGGATGATGAAGTTCAAAGAAGCAGTAATACTTGCAGCGGGCTAGAGGAATGCTCTGTGAATCCTTGGGTAGACCATGGCAGAAAGTCTGCATAATGGTGGAACATTGACAAGTCATTGATTCTCCTCAAGCCTGCTCAGGCTATATGTATCTCCAAGAATAGCAACACAAATTGCTCCCTTAACCTGAAAAATAGCAACTTCTCACTCTGCAGAATGCTACCCTGCCTTACATGGAAACAACTTGCATAGGAATCCCTTAACTTGGCACTGCAATGTCTGATGCTGAATACATCTGGCACCAAATCTACAGGTTAGTCCTGCCTTTAAGTTTGTTAAAGAGGAAAAAGAAGATTATACTGCCTTTCCCACAGATTGAAGCATACTAAAAGCACATACAGATACCAAAAAGTTCTTTCCATAACACTCAGATAGGCCAGCTTCCCAGTGTTGTGTCTCTCTCATAGCAGCAACTTTTCACAAAAATGGTCTTCTGGATGAGAAAATATTTTGGATCACTTCATAAAAACAGATATAATGACCGGCTGATGCCTGCATCCAACAGTCTACCACATGATAGTTGCTGGATTACGCCAGCAACTCATACTCAACTCAGGGTTTGTGGAAAAGGCCTCTGACTGGAAGGTGACGGAGATTCAAGAGCACTCATGCAAGTGCTGGAATGAAATACTGAAGTGAAACATCCTCATGGAGCAAGATGAAGTGTACTATCCTTCTACTGACAATATCTGGAGGGAAAAAAACACAAATCCAGTTGAAAGAAAGACAAATTTAAATGACATCTTCTGCAGAATGCCACCGTAAGAATGCAATGCTTCTAACATTCCTTATAGAAGATTCACTAGACATATCATCCTGTAATATGCAAGTCCTTGAGGGTCCATGAAAGCTGATGCCAAAAAGGAAAAGCTATAATGCTATCTATGATTTAAATTTTCCTTGAAAAATTGTACAGGTTGCATTACAGCATAATGCAGAAGCTTTCTCAGGAAGGCAGAAGTTCTTGGGAGAAGCCTACAGCATTATCAAAATAGGATATAAAATCCTACGCGATCTTTGCTTAGGAATAACATATATTTGTTTCTCTCTGTAGTTAGCGAAACCGGCTGTTTAAAATGTACTTGGGAATTAGAATCAAATTTGGTGCCATATGTAAGAAAATGTACTGAGCAAGTCAATACCTCTGAGCAGGTCAATTCTCTACTAAGGCTTTGTCTCCAGACTTTGTAAAACCAGAATCTTTCCCAAATACAATTGCTTTAACTTTAAAGACAAAGCAAACATGAAGACCCACTTGATTAGTCAGTCTGGGTATTCAGTACAATACTTCTAGAAGGACTAGGCTTAATTTCAATTTTTTCCCCCCCAAGCTTTCAATGCCCAGTGCTCACTGATTAAATAGAAATACTCAAATTTCTCAGACACAGTAAAAATAGCAAGGTTTCAAACTGTCAGAAGGGAAGCTATGTTGTTCTGCTAAGACTATGAGTATGGCAGACACCTCTTTTACTAGGGTTTGTAAGCAGAGCTGATCAACTTACTGCACAAGGCTTTTGTGGGATTGACTTGTTGTCCTGCAAGCAGCTGCAGCAGCTTCTTGATGTCTATGCGTGCCTCAGCCATGCTTTCCAGATCTTTACCTTGAGCGGAGCTTGGACTTTCATCGTCTGACACTACAAGTATAAGACAAGTATATATACAAGTATACTTAAGCAAAGTCTCAAAAGGGATTTCAATATGTAAAAGGACATAGCTGACAATCAGTGAACATCTCACATTTTAATGTGGGTCTCTATTCTTGGAGATACTCAAAAATTACCTACACAGTCCTGGAAAGCCAGCTCTAGGTGACCTTGTGTTTCATTTGCAGCTTTCAGAGCAGCAATGCTATTTTGTAATTAAATACTGGCAGAAGGTGAGTATTGTTACCAGAAGCACATCTAAGTAAGAAGACCAGACAAAAGACGAAAAGCAGCAAATATGGCAACTTACCCCAGGGAGGATTTCCTAAATCTTTAAAATGTGTTGTTACAGACACTAAATCAGTTTCTATTTTCAAGTTCATTTCTCCACTCAAGTTTGCTTCAATCACCTGAAATATAACCAATCTCAATTTTAGGCAAGCTGCTTTTGCACTTCAGAATTACAGAAGAATAAACTACTACCTAGTTCAAACTCAAACTTCCAGAAGTGCTTCAGTGAACTGACAGCTCAATTGCTTTTTGAACAGGGCTCAGAGGTTTGAATACTCAGCTACAAAATGAATCATTCTCAGGTGAAGGACCCTTGACCAACTTCTCTGAAATTATGGAGAAAAAAAAAAAAAAAAAAAGAAAAAAAGAAATACAACTCCTCTCCCATACCTTCAAAACAAGTACCAGCTTTGAGAATTTCCTGTGCTTAAGAAAAAGCTTTAGAAACAAGAAACATAAACAGGAAAATGGGAAACTTGCTGAATTTTTCTCCAGCTTTTTCATAAAGAGAAAGGAGTGCATATACACTGTCCATAACACATGCACAGAAAATTTGATGCAGTGCTGCTCTACTTGAAAACAGTCAACAGTTGCACCAGAGTAGCAACTTCAAACGCATTTTGGACTGCTAGAAATATCCTGGACAAATGTTGAAAGACTTCAATCTCCATCCTGACAAAATTTCCAGCCATAAGGAATCTAGTATTCCAAAAACGACAGGCAGATCAGAAGATTCCTACAACATACCTAAACTCTATTTTGTGTGATTAGAAGTATTCTCAATAATTTTAGAAAGGCTCATTCTTATAAGCAGAATTTCCTACAGAATGGGAGATCACTTCTAATCCCTTTTTCAGTACTGATCTTGACCAATTTTACTAGCAGGCCAGAGATGATAGAAATATTTACCTGTGACACTTGACACTCTTCTTTGAAAATAAAAACAGGCCTACCAAAGAGTTGGGAAGAAGTGAAAGAAAGACGGAAAGAGGGAGGGGGAAGAAAAACTAACACGTATACAAAGAGGAAAAGATGATACAAGGACACATACTGAAAAGCTTTTCAGATAAGAGACTTGCCTGAACTTACAATGCAATTGCTGAGGTTCTTCATTCTCTCTACCACACTCCTCATTGTTTTTAACACTGGCAGGTAAATACTGACCTAAAAAGACACAAAAACTGCATTCACATGACTGTTGCACAAGGGGATGCAATGCTTACTCTCTCTTTAATTCTGTCCTTAAGTTACCCTCCTCTTCTACTCACAGAGTGCAGAGAGCATACCATTTAAATCAGACCAGAAAACAGTCCTTGAATAGAGGATCTGTCTTCCCCATTGTACCACTGGGCCATTGCTCTAGCAAGTACTTCAGACATTAAAAAAAAAAAAAAAAAACATTTCAAGCCCTTCTACTCTCCAATTTTGTCTGTCAGAAGACCTGTCCCAAGGCTCTATGCAAAATACAAAACACAGACAGCTCTTACAGATTGAGCTCCCATGTTATGTCACCCATATCTATGTTACCAAGCAGTTAACACCAGTCCAGCCAACAAGGAGAAACAATTTGCACTCTTACGCAACTGCATTCAGCTTTTGGTGTGGCACCAGGGTCAGCACATTGCCAGTAAAATCTGGCCTCAGGGCTCTACTATGTGTCAAAACAGGTAGAGGATACACAAAAGCCAAGCAGAAACATACTTTTGTCTAACTCTTTCACACAGGCAATACTTGGGTCACATGGGACAACACCTAAACAGATGAATGGTATGAACCAGCCACAGACACATCTGTGTTTTCAAGACATTCCTGCCATACCAGTCCTTTCCTCTTTCCTTCCAACCCCACATTCAAAACTATCAACAGCAGCTAAAAAACTGTTGTAAAGTGCCCAGGCTCTCTTGTCATGATGAAAGCCATCTCCCAAGCCACCCCAGTTTTTCCATTTTGCCTTTCCATCCCTTTCCCAAGCTCACTAGCAGCATATCTCTGCACTACCATCCACTCACAACTTCCCCAGTCGGCAGAGACCACAAAAACAGATACTTACATCGAAATCTGGCACACTGGGCTCTCTGAAGTCACTCCATAATCTTCTGGGAATAACCCCGACTGGAATGTCATGTGTCACAATTCGACTGGTGCTTGACAAGGATGGCTTGAGTGAGAGACAGGAAATTCTTGCAGATAAAACACAAATACAATTCTGAAAGCCAGGATTATCAGCCTTACTCTGGGAAAGAAATACTAGCATGCTCAGAGGCTCTGCTCTAATTTTCCATAGGTTCTGTACTATGAAGCGGATTGTCTTTTTGCATAAAGAAAGACTTGCAAGGCATCTGTCACGGGCACCTAGGAGCTATCTTCAGAGCTAAAATGGTCAGGGGTGTTAACATAACAAGCTCCAAGAATACAGCAGTTTGGAATGGACCAGTGGGAAAAGCAAAATGAAAACCAACAGCAAAACACTACATTGAATCCTCCTGCACTGGTAAGCTTCAAAGAGAATGCAATCACACAAGAAGGATTTCAGGGTTCTCAAGGAAGGAGAAAAGGTTTCAGGTCACAAAGACATCAGAAAAAGGTACCTAAAGCAGGCAACTTGCATTCTTGCTCTGTCTCTTCACTTATTTTTCAAGTGCTTTTACTTACTGACAATAGAAGCATTCTTGCACTTACTAGCTCCACAGCTACTGTGAGACAGGGACAGTGTTTGTTAGTCAGCTTGATCTTCACTGTCTTAGCATTCTGGGCTGTTTTTAATGCTCTTGACAGGTTTTCGGGCACCAGTTCCAAGTAGATTTCATTGTGTTCTGCAGCTACACCTTCCATCTGGAACTCATCAAAGAAATTTCCCTGCAAGGCAGGAAATAACATATATGACATAAAAAATCTCAAGTTTAAAGCTTTAACATCTACAGCATGCAGTTTTCCTCCACGTGCTGCAAGAATGTATACAGGCTGCACTGAGATGAAAGCCCCTTGCAAGACAGAAAACAAAACTGAAACAAAAACACAGTCAGAACTATTGAATTCAGTCCCTCCCTTGCCATCCAACAGTTCTCAACATGAGCAATGCAACATGGTACTGTTCTTTTCTGATTATGATGCCGGGTGAGCACCAGTGATGCAGTGCATGCACGCAGGGCAGCCAAGAATGAGGAGGCACCTGCCTTGCACAGGCAAAAAGCAGCCCTGGAAAACTGAGCCTCTTCAGCAATGGCGCATGACTTGAGACACCTGGTATATCCCCGCTAAGGGCTGCAAAAGCAGCCTGGCACACTGGACCCAACCTGGACCATCACTGGCAGTACCCAGCACCCTCCTTCACGTCTCCCACGCGCACCTGGCACAGCTCACACCACACGCTAACTCCTCCGTTGGCCACTTTATCCGAGAGGATGAAATACAGCTTGTCCACCGTCAATCGCAGGGTACATGTCTTGGCCAGCCGCGCCACGGTGTTCACCACTCCTGCGGGAACCAAAACCCGTTTTAGCAGGCTCGGCGGGACTACGCAGGCAAAGATGGATGGATGGACAGACGGACCCTCCCCCCGACCACACCACCACCCCGCGGAGCCGCCCGCCACCCGCTCACGGCTGAAGTGGTTGAGACAGGCGAGATCCACGATCTTGGCCCGGAAGCGCATGATGGCGGCTGCGGCGCGCGCACCTCTCCCGCCGCAACGACAACACGGCACCACCTCCGCCGGCTGCTCCGCCTCGGACTCGGCCCCATCCCCGCCTCTGGCCCCGCCTCTGGGAGCCCAGCGAGGACGCGGCTGGCGGGAGGAGCTGAGGCAGACGAGGCTGGGGAAAGGAGAAGATGGGGGCGGATCTGGGGGTTTCTACCAGAAATGCTATCTAGACTGAGAGGAAGATGGGCTTGTTATCCCATTGTGGGAGTGTGCCCAGTGCGCCAAGCCAACAAACACACTGAGTTGGAATCAGCGTCAAGGTCCTTAATTCTGTGCGATCCTTCTCAAAGGAAGCAGACTCAAAGGAGTGAACATGTTCTATTTATTTTCAGGCAATTACAGAAATTTCTACTTGTTAGTGATTGCTTAGTTTTTTTTAATATTTTCTTGTCTGTATGAGCATACATGTTACATAGGTTCCCATATTTCAGGTAGTGGGGGAGCCATTATCTCATTATCATATTCCTGGGTGTGTTTTTTACTATGGTAGTGAAGTGTAAATATGCTTAGGTTACTTTAGGTTATTTGCAGCTCAGTTCTGCTTTGTCTCTAGGTATGTGCGGGCCTTGTCTTCTACATGCAATTACTAAGCTGCATATTTCATTTTCTTATCCCAAGGCCTTAAGTTCAGAACCAATTAAATTCCCTTTGTGAAGTGAGTCATTGATGGGTGAGCAAAGAGTTAGCATCTGAAAATGCCCGAAGAGATGCTAATATGGCGAGGACACGGAGTGGAAACAACATGCACTTCCCAAAAACAGTAAGAAAAGGGAAGTGGGACAGTCTTTCAAAGGTATGGCGGTCCTATCTTGCTGCCTGTGCAAGAAGTAGTAAGTGTTATGGAACTTGCTCAAACATTCTGGAAGGATCATTCATAAGAATGAGCATGCCACAGTCATGTGTTCTCTCCCTATTGGTATAAAAGACAGGGTTCAGCTTAGCAGGGATCGGGAACAACACCCGACCAACTCCTCTGGCTGGACCATGAGTATCCCTCGCCTTCCCTTCATCTGGGATGTTGGGCTAAGTTAACTCCCAATAAGGCTGCAAGTCCCCTGTACATCCAGGGAGAAGAAATGTGCCAACATTTATCAACTCCTTGAAAAGCTGAGAGCCCTCTTAGCACTTAGGGAAGAAATGCTATAGCATTTTTACTGGGACAAACAGCATTCTCTAGTTTATTGCGCTAATTGTCAGTCACTAATTACTAAGCCTACTCCCTATAATAATCATGCTGGTTAATGGTGGATGTTGTTATCACAAAGATCTTGCGCTGGTAAATACAGTTTATTGGTTAATGCCTATTTCGATTATTTTACTGTCTCCCTTAATAAGCTACCATGAGACCAACCGTTCATTCAGTCCAGTTCTCTACCAGGGACTCAGCTTCAGAGTGCAGGGGCGGCTTTTCTCACTTAGCCTGGGGCAGGCACAGTGCTGTAAGACAAGGGCTGTGCGTTGGATTTCATTGCTGCTCTGGGCACCAGACCCTTCACTACAGAAGACACAAGACATGCTTAGTGGAGGGGTAGGTAGCAAACTTGACTCTGGCCATGTTGCTCCTGTCTGGCCTTGTCAGGGCAGGTAGACACACTGGGGACAAGGGAAGGGCAGGGGACACTCTGTTGGCACTCCAGTCCAGCCAGGACAAGAGAGCGTGGTCACAGGGAGGATCTACACATGAGGAGCGACCCATAACTTCAGCCCATCTCCCAACTGCCTGGAAGTCTTTACGGCATCCGACTGCACACCTCCACAGCTGAGAGGGGCTGTGCCAGTTGCTCTTTCCAACACACCATCCTGTCATGGAGTCAGGAGAACCTGAAAGACTTGACAGGCTGAAGCATTTTGAGGCAGCAGCTGCTGCACAGACCAACCAGTTTGAGACCTCGAGCAGCAGGACCCCTGGTGCCCTGAGCTGTTTCAGCTGAGGAAATGGCACACAGGGCTTTCTGCAGAGACTGGCAGAACTACCAGGCACTACAGAGGGAGGGCAAGCCTTGCTTTCCCTGTCCGCATTTCTGTGCTGCATGCCCATGTCTATGAAAAGGGATGCAGGCCTAGGACTCGAATGCTCTTGTGCTCCTCTGCATTCTCACAAAGCAATGGCACTTTCAGAGCTGGTTTCCTAGTGCCACTCGGGAGGAGTCTGTCCCCATTTTCTCGCTTGGGCTTGTCACAGGACAAGTTTCCAAGTCAGTTAAATTACCTTTCCATTAGTAAAATCAATTGCTCAACACGAGACACTAAGAGCCCTGCTGTGGTGCCTGACTGCAGTGCTGTGCCTGGGGAAATGCTGAGAGCAGAGACAAGCAGCAGCACTGAGTCCACCTGCCGGCATGTGGAGACGTGGGTGAGGGATATTTGGGGTTCAGAGGGTGAGCAAAGCCCTCCAGCATAAGAGGCAATGCTGGCAAAGGAGGTAGCTGTGGTGGTCATGGTTAGAAGACCAAGACCTGCAGAGTTGGGAGGTTGGGCAAATTGCCAGATAAAACACGGCATGGTGGGAAGCAGAGCACTGCCAAAAAGGCAAAGGTTTGGTAAATACTAGCAGGAGCATGGCCTGTGTGGTGCAGGATCAGGACTTGAAGGTCGTGTACCCCTTTGTCACACCATGAGGCTAAGTGAAGTGGTTCAGCAATAAGAGGGCCCTGGCGAAAGGCAGGAGCACTTATCAGAGGCCTGTCTGATGATGAAGCACTGGGCAAGCTTACAAATGAGGAAACTGGCAGCCTGTGAGCATCTCTGAGATAGGCTCAGAAGGCACCTCCTTAGAGTGTCGGGGTCTCCTTTCCCCAGGAAAATCTGTTAAACATCCTAACACAGCACAGGAGGTGATTCCAGCCACACTTCTCATCTTCCACCTGCTCTGTCAGCAGGGAAAAAGGCCTGCACGGGAGCTTACAGGCTCTACTGTGATGAAGGAGGGTCATGGAAGAGGAAAAAAAGCTTGAGGAACAGTCCCATCTATGCTCTCCACGAAAATAACACTGAGAAGCTGGTGGGGAGCAATGCAAGGACTGTGTCTGCCCACATGCAGCGAGAGCCTCCTGTGGAAGCCAACCCGCATCATGCAGGCAACAAGCAACCAGGGACAGCAGCTACACTCTGGAATGGAGCTAGCAAAACCCCACTTTGCTCTTCTACTGTCCTGATAGTCCACCAAAAATTTCCCCTTCCCATTTAAAGGAAAGCTCTCTTGCTTTCCCTGCTTTTCTCCTTCTCCAGCAATGGCCCATGGCTGTGTGAGAAAAATGCTGGAAGGACTGTGGAAAGCCTGGGGGTGACATCTTAATTATGGCAATGAGTCGATGAGAGGTCCAAGAACAATCTCAGGAGGTGCTGTCAAGGAGAGCACTGTGGTGGCAATTGAGGAGCAGGGGGCTACCAGCAAGGAGGTCAGATGGTCAGATAGCCCTATAGCCAGTTTATTTTTAGCAAGGCAAGGCTTTTATGCTTGCATGCCCTACACACGTCCTCCACGTACTCACTCTACCAATCCTATTCTGCCAGGTTCATGCATCCAGGGTTTTCTGACCGCTCAGGTACGGAAGTGGTGTTTATCCAATGCCAGTCTCTCACTTCCTCAAAGTTGTTTAGTTCGTGTGAGCTTCTTCTTATCAGTCCTGCTGAGCCTGTTGTTTTCCACACTTCTGGCCACTTGCTGCCCTCTGGCGATTTTCCCGTTAAACAACCTTATTCCCACAGAGCACATTTGGGGTTGAAAAGGACAGGAAAGACACACTAAGTAGCACATCATCACAGCTGCACAAATCTGGCAGGACTTATTCATTGTACACTGCTCTTTCTACTGAATCGGGTGCTCGGTGCACGATTCCCCTCTTGCCCTCTCTGCAGTTTGTCTTCAAGAAGTGGAAGAAGCACGTGACGGTGTCACCGTGGGAGGACCACTCGGAGATGGTGCAGGAGCTCTACTCCAACTGCAACGTCATCAAGCACTCCGGAGGTGGGGGGGCCAGCAGGGAGGATGGGGCATCTCGTTTAACCCAACTGGAAGCCCCAAATGTGGTTTTGGGGCAAGGTTCATTAAGGTAAGAGACTGAGAGAAAAACCTGCCTGGCATTCCTATTTCAATATATTTTAACAGTGAATCAACAGTGCAACATTGAAAATTGTGTCTAAATAACAAACTGTGCAGGAGTTTACAACTATTTCCCTTCTATCCATAACACAGAGTTCAAATTATGCTATTTCATAGTCCATGCCCAAGACAAAAAGTGGAACGACGCTGGTCAATCCTTCTTGTCCACCAAGAGGGATTACTCCTCTGCTGAGCTGTGGCCCAGCTCCTCACTCTTCAAAAATCCACAGCACATTGATTCCTGAGATATCAAGCCTAATGCATCTGCAAAAAGAACCCTGGAGTTGCAAACCTGCAGCAAGTTAAAGCTCCTTTTTACACCTAATTTTTGTTACAAGAAAAGCTTCCTCATCTTGGCGTAAGACCAAAGAAAAACCCAAAATGTTTCCCGCCTGCTCATGCGCACCTAACTTACACAGTTCTGCAAAACAGCTGCTCTTAGTTAAAACACAAAGAGGATTTTAATTCCATCACCATTGTCCCACTCTGGCAACGTCACGGCATTTCAGCACCAAAAGCTGCTGCTCAGCTCTCTCTGGCAGCACCAAGGGACCCAATGCGCAACACTTACCTGAGCATACCTGATTCTTTATGATGTACAGAAACACGAGCAATATGTGGAGCATGTTTTTTCTGCCCTGAATCCAAGGGAAGAGAAAAGAATTTGGGATTGAGATCAGGGACAAGCACTCACACCAGTAGCTTAGAGAGAATATCGTGTTTAAAGCAATAGTCATGTCCTGTCCATAGCTTAGGTAGAGCTTCCAATCTTTTTGCAAGATACATAGACAGTGCGGTGTGTGCCATACTGGCCCATAAATAACCTGAGATGAGGAAAAACTGTAAAAGACCTCACAAAATAATGTTACAGTCTGAGGGTTTGCCTCAATACTTACATCTCAATTAGTCAAGGAAAGTAGCCAGAAATTGGAGACCAAGTCACAACTTGGGCTCAATATAAGCAGCTAAACAGCAGCTAAAGAAGCAGCCCAAGAATGCCAGTACCTGGTTTATCTGGTGTCTGAATGTGAGGCTAGGTGGCAGTCTGGAGTCCAGGCAAGTGCAGAAGATGTGCGTAAGGATCTGTGCAAACAAACCCAAAGCTCACTTTATTGGCATGAGAAAGACTGAGGAACAGCAACAAAGGGCTACCATACAGTAGCTATCTTTCCATAATCTCAGACACTAAAGTATCTGTCTCAGACACAACCAACCACATCATGGATTTAATGATTTTTTTTTTTTTTACTGCTCATTTTCCTTCAAATACAGGCAAGTGACAGTGTCAAGATTGTTTTCCAATCCCTGGGTTATCTTGTGGCCTCTCTTTTAATTATTTGTGTTATTCCTTGCACAATTTCAAAAATTACACTGGGATTATGAGGATAAGCGAGGCAAATAGGATTTGGACTTTTCTGCTGCCACCCACTGATGCCCAAAGCCCAGCTTTCGGAAGTTTTACTAATCCATCTTTGAAAACTTACAGCGCTGTCGCTGGGCAAATCAGCACCCCACTTCCACCCTTTCAAAACCTCCTCCTCTGCTCCATTGGAAGGTGCTCATGCACCCTCCCTGGGAGATCTCTGGAAACAACAACATTTATTCAGCTACTGGCAGTGCTGGAAGGTGCAAGAAAGACATATTTTGCACCAGCTTGCAGATGCCCACACCTTAGTGTGCATTTCCACTGCACCGGATAGGAAGAATTCAACTCATTAAATGCTTGTCAATATTATATATACTTAGAGGAGGTAAGTTTACAAGGTCATTTTTATTTGGAATTAGTGAAGGGATTGAATATGACACTTCTTGCCCCAGTCTTAGTGAAATGAGAAGTAAAACTTCTGAAAACATTCCCAGGCCCAGACCACTCCATTGCTATGAAAAGGGAAAGCAGTCAAAACAACCATTGCTGCTCCTTGTAAAGCAGTTCTCTGCCCTGCTGGGACTGTAGTCTGAGAGTCTCAACTGTCCAGGGTATCTGGCAGCAGTGATGCTCTGCCCAGCTAAGCGAAACACTTTGAAGTCAGTAAGGGCAGCACGTACCTGTGATCTGTTCAGCCAAGTACTCTTGGTTTGGTGGAATACCCAAATATTGCACTATCGTGTACAGGGTGAACTGAAGGGCTGTAGCTTGAGCAAGTGCTGCCTGTTTCACACTGCTGGTGCTGCCTTGTGCACGCAAGAAGAGCCAGTGTGTCACCTGCACCCGCAACTCAAATATGAGCATCCTCCCTTCCAAGGCGGTAAGAAATGCAGTGTTACAAAGAGGAACTGGCTGCTTAGGTCTAACTATTTCCTAAGATTAGAGCGAAAGTTCACATCTTAGGCAGTGCCCCAAACACTCATTTCCCATCCCCATAAAGCACCAGACCTCTCCCTTACACCACAAAAGAGAAACCCTGGGCAGGGCTGTGCGGGCACAAAGGATATACTTGGTGGGCTTGCATTGCGTAAGGAAATAGGAGCGGAGAGAGTGTGAAAAAGGGAAGAATCAAAACCTATTTTAAAGAGCAGCAGGAGAGCCAGGAGTTGGGTGCACAAGAGGCCAGGAATGGGTCAGGTCATCACAGGCATCACAACAGATGCGGGGCTCCAGGGGAAACTACAACCAAACAAAAAAAAAGTTGCCCGTGTTTAAATGCAGCGTATCGAGCTCTGCTTTTGGTCTTGATCTGCCCAGTGGAAGTATGTGCGATCTGACAAGGGAAGGGGCTCCTTCAGAGTTGCACTGGGAAATTGGAGCTACAATTGCAGCTCAGGGAAATGTAAAAGCAAAAAAAAAAAGGAAAGGAAAGGAAAGG
>VZSV01000043.1:0-21827 GCA_013398735.1 Nothocercus julius
CTCGACTAATAAAGGCAGGGGAAAAAAAGCATGAGAAAGATACTTTACAAGACATTTTCAACGGCTAAATTGGCTGTTTTCATTTTCTAATTGCTGGACCATCTATGGCTACTTAAATAAAACACCAGTATTGCTTATATTACTTATTTCCTAGTAGGTATATATTGTAGAAGAGAGAATACCTGCACTTTTTTTTATTTAAAAATAAACAGGCTTTTATTTTCAGTATCTGTTAATCCGCTGAAATATAGCTGTTTCAAAACAATCCTCTCAAAACTGCCGCCTGATTCACTCTGAGAGACTCCAATCACTACTCTAAAATCTGTATTATTGCCACAAAAGAGTCTTACTTCATAATGCTTATTCTTAATCGCACAGTAAAAAGCTACTAATTAACAAGGAGCATCATCTCAGTCAGAAACCTTTTTTGCTTCTTTGGATTTTTATTACCCGTTTTCCTGGAAACTCTCCACAATTATTCATAACGCTGATTAAATTGAGCAATGTTCAGCAAAGATTTCATCTCGTTATTTGAATCTGTTCGTAACAGTGAAATCTGAGCCTCTTTCTTCGCCTTGCTTCAATACCAGCCATGGTTCAACAACAGTGCATTAAAAAAAAGTTCTAAAATCGCTGCATTTGCATTGTTGTCTTTACTTCTCACATAACATCGTTGTCTTTACTTCTTACATATACCTAAGCTATTATTAGCTTTCTTTTTTTGACATTAATGCGGTTAACATCAAAATGATGCTTAATATCATCATCCTTTCTGCGTGCCCTGAAAGAGCTGAAGGGAACACAACACCATGGCTTATAGTGACATATTTTTTTCTACAGATCAGCTCCTCATTCACAGAAGTAACCCAAGTTTAACCAGTTACGCAATAGCTCCTCTTTCATGGGTTCTCAAATTCCCATACGGATATTAATTAAGATTATATTCACAGGCTCAAGTTTTAACAGTTAAAGTTTAAAAATATCCAAACACCTGAGGCCTGTATTAAACAGCCACCACAGTGCCACCCCTGCTGGCCTGACCTTTAAACCTTCCCCACAAGGTCTCCGCCTGCGCTTTGTCCTCCCCTCGGCAGAGCTCCGTATGTTCCAGCTGTTGTCACATGTAAGGAGCCACTCCCTCACCTTGCCTTCCTGGCTTGTCCTTCCTCAAAAGCCTAATGCCATCCACGGACACGTTCCAGTGAGGAGACCTTCAAGTACAGTTTTAATGGCTAAAACGTTAAAAAAGTAAAACTTATCTCATACCCAAACACCTAAATTAAATTACTTTTGGCATCTCCAATAAGGCTGTTAGATATGACACTGCCTGGAAAAAAAGTGGGCCTTTGTCCATGGTTAGGTATTAAATATTCACTTCATCTCTACCCAGGGACAAGGCTCCAACTGAAGTTTGGGAGTTTCTTGATCATCTGCGGTTCCAGGGTCTGCAGTTTTGAGAAGCTTACGAAGACTTCTGCTTCAAGGTTTCCACTGCTCCACACTCAATATGACTACCAACACAACTCCACTAACGCAAAAGGTATGACAAATGCATTAAATCTATTAGCTAGATGAATATTTGAATCATGTCCATGGAAGGTTTTGTGCTGTGAAGAATGAGGGTGAAGAGACCCATTTGACACAGAGAGCAACAGCTGTTCCACATTCCACTAGAACACGCTGAAGAATCAGGCTTTAGAAATGCAACCATCGTGCTGAGACCTACTCATGATCCACTGCCACCATCTCCCACACCACTAACAGAGTAAGCAAGCAATCATATCTTAAAAATACAAACTCAATAATATCACTGCAGTACAAGACTTCAACACCCAAGAGGTAGTCAAAAGAAGCACAGAGTCCCAAAGAACACAACCTGTCAGACAATATTGTCCAACAGCTTTTTTTCTTTTTTGTTTTTTTTTTTTTTCAGAATATTCACTGCTCATAGTACACCTAGCATGTGACTGGCTTATAAGTAATACTTCGTACAGACTTAACTTTCGAGAGAAGAAATCTTAGTTGAATGCCTAAGTATGTAATACTGTAAACCATCACCACAATTAAGAAGCAACACTTACTAAGCATTAAACATGAATGTTCCTCTTTTTCACTTGTACTACTTACAAGGCCCAGAATGTATATAAATAACATATGGAAGATTGTGAGGAAGTATGAAATTAAAGAATAGGCCTCACTTAAGGTCATGCAGAATTCAAAACTACTCAAAATTCACAATTCAAAGCATACCGAAAACAGTGACGCCAATTCTGCAAAGCAAAGCCAAATCCAGCTCTCAAATCAAGGGTGGTTTTAATTGTGAAGATAGACACAAGCTTTCAATCATGTAGATGACTTTCATATTAGATTACAGACTGCACAGCACCCTCAAATACTTACTGTCAGCGTATTCATCTTATTTTAAGGGCTGCTGCAATTTTTTAGTTGACTAATGGTATTCTCTAGACAGTTTGTAAAGCATTGTGGATGTTAACTTTTTTTAAGATATGGTTAATAAAAAAATAAGACATCTTGTAAATACAAGTGACGAAATTTGCTGAAAAGCAGTAAAATTTTCCCTTGACCAATTTCAGCTCCCAATCCCAATTTCATCTTCCCATATGCAGACACTGGATTTACTACAGCTTATGTGCTTTTTTCCCTGCCAGCAAACAATCTTTGCTGCTAAGGATTAACTAAACTCTCTTCCATTAATCTGCCTAGCACAATTACTTCACAACAACTATATAGATATATGGAAAGCTGGTTTCTAACTTTTTTATATGCTCAGGACTGTATAAATAAACCAGAAGCGAAAGGGTTCCTTCCCACCCATCCCCACTCCAGAACGGAAAGCAGTGTATGAAACTCCAGACTTTTAAAACATAGCCCAGGTTTTTGAGTTAACACAATAGCTTTTTTTTTTCTTCAACAGGAAAAAAGAGAGCTTATTTGGCTTCAGTGAATTCAGTATCTTAGTGTATACATGCACAAAGCTTATTTTAATAGACTTGTAATTTTGCCTCTGGCTTGAGATGATATAGCCTCTCTGCCATACAACTAGTCCTCAAATTACTACAATTTTTTTTTGCATAACATATTCTTGCTTCTGAAATTGTACCCCTGTATTCTAAAGAATAGCATTTTTGAAACATGATGCCAATCTTTTAAAATTATTTTTAAAAGACCCCAGCAAAAATGCCCAATATTGCCAGTTTCCCAAAGTTTTTTTTTTTTTGCATAACATTTTCCTATTACAAAAGTCAACTTTGCAGCCCAAACACATTAAATAAAGTGTTAAATATATAGTGCCAATTTTTTTTATTTACAATATATTCTGAGGTCAAATATAAATCTTTAGTTGTGCTTTTAAATACATACTGCAGTTATGAAATCTATTTCTACTAGGAAAACTAGTGCTACTTTTTAGATATCACTGATCAATCACTTCTCTGGTGCTGAATTCCCAGTTGCCCACCATTCTAACCTCCTTTTTCTCAAGTAAAGTGGAAGCCACAAAATATTTAAGGACACTTTAGCATACAAGTTTTCTTCATGGTTTAATCAGATGTTGCACCAGGTACTTTAACAGTGAGATTCCTTCTGGTATTGGTGACATGACGTTGCTGTGCTAGGAAGGAGCGTCCGGGACCATCTCTGCAGGCACCACCACTGCCAATGAGTCTAGTTTCCATGCCTAGTTTCTGGAGAGCTAGGCTCTGCAAATAAGTATTTTATAAATTAAATATTCAGCAAAACTGAAAGAAACAGAAAACCAACAATCTGCCCAAATCCTCAGTAATCTTCCATCTGTAAATTTCATATTTACTTAAGACATACTAGAATTTATTTCACTGTGTTTCTAATATAGCCTTATATTGCCATAAAAGCTATAGAACCAATGCAGAAGAATCCAAGATTCATTCTTTATACGATCTGTTAAGTTTATGTTATTGTAAAGTTCTTCATTAACTATGCAGCTATTAACCATTTATTTTACTTTCATTGTTTGATTTCCTATTCTAGTTTTCCTTTATGGCATCCTATTTAAATCTACTTTGAATGAACAGCTTTCTTGAGTCCTTTTCAAAGCAAAGGTCAAAAGTTCCAACAGTCTTTACAGCACTATTTTAAGATGAGAAGTGGCATTAACTTAATTTCATACATACTGTGCTAAGACATGTTATACCTGAAGTAGGACTTTGGAAGCCTTTGAAACCGTTACCTCTGTCCTGTGGCTAACAATGTCAGCATTAACAAATGCCTATAGAATATTCAGAATTTAATTTGCTAAATCCAGGCAGGAAGTTTATTATGTTAAAAGTTATATTATTCACACAGAAGTCACAGTGTGTATCAAATTAAGTCTATGTTCCACAGCACAGGAAGACAAAGAAAAATGGCAATTAACTATTCTGTAAAGTTGTTTTCTTACACTAGGATATTTTCTCTTTAGCCTGCTTTCAGGTATGTTGATGCTGACATTTCCAAATCTTAACTTGGGATGAGCCACAGGAACAGAAATTTCAGTCGGAACACCCAGAAGTTTGATGATAAAAACAGTTTATTAGCAAGTGGAAGAAAGTTATCTCATTTTGAACTGTGAGCACTGGGTTTTGTTCCTTTCCTTCATGTCTAAACATACTGTATTAAGTTATGTTACCCTGCAAACTGGATATTTCTGGCAGTTACAGCTAAATTACTGGCTTAATTACAGCTAAATTCTCCCCTAAGCACCAGTTTATAGTGAATCTAAATATATATATATATAGTGAATTATAGTGTATATATATAGTGAATTATAGTGAATCTAAAGAAAACTGAGATGTAGAACTGTCACATCTAGTGAAATGGGTTGTTGTTCTGGTTTTCTAAGACAGTAACAATGAACTTTTGACTCACTTTGTTATACCATGCAGTTACAATTAGTTTTTCCTCATAATCACGTAACTTAGCAAGCTTGCATTCAGTCTACAAAGAGACAAAAAAGAAAAGTCAGTTAACACACAAGAAAACTACCTAAACTTAGTGCAGTCCATAGAGTAAAATAAACAAATACAGGAGAAATACTTAAAGATGCAAAATAACTAGAAAGCCTCGCAGCATAAATAAAAATTCATCCATACGTGACTGTGACAGAAATTACAAGCTGCCACAAGTAGAGGATAAACTTTGTTACAGAGGTTGAAATCTGTTCCAAGACAAGAAAGTATCCCTACAGGCTGAATATTCTTAATTATACAGCTGAATTATTATTATATAGTGCACTACTAAATAATGCTGCAAACATGTAAGCAAGAATTTAAGGATACAGCATTTACAAAGTCAGACATTTAAAGTATACTAACTCGAGTGGAGGAATTTTTTATTTCTTCAATTAGCTGTTCTAACCAGTCCCGTCCATAAAGTTGCAAACCCGAATGCAGCGACCTCCTTTTTTGGTACATACACCCATGTCAGCATTCCCCCTCACAGAAGCATAGCCAACCAGATACCACTGAATTAACAGATTCTACTCTTGCACATTGTTTCAACAACTCCAGCATATGAAGCCACCAATATCTTAGGTTTAATATACTAAGAAGTCACTGCCAAAATACTTAGGTTCATCATACGAAGTTACATTATTTATGAGGAAAGACAGAGAGCTGGGCCTGTTCAGCCTGGAGAAGAGAAGGCTGAGAGGAGACCTGATCAGTGTCTAGAAGGACCTCAAGGGAGGCAGGGAGGAGGATGGGGCAGCCTCTTCTCAGTGGTGGCCACCGATAGGACCAGAGGAAACGGCCACAAACTGAAGCACCAAAAGTTCCACAGGAACTTAAGGAAAAATTTCTTGACAGTGAGAGTGACAGAGCCCTAGCACAGGCTGCCCAGAGAGGCTATGGAGTCTCCTTCTCTGGAGATCTTCCAAACCCGCTTGGACACAGTCCTGAGCCACCTGCTCTAGGTGACCCTGCGTGTGAAGGGGGGTTGGACTAGATGATCTCTAGAGGTCCCTTCCAACCTTCAGCATTCTATGATTATTACTGATAAAGGTCAGATCCTGCACTTCTGCACAAGTTACTGTAGTGCAGTAAAGCCACTACTATGGAACAGTTTTTCACATGCAGTTTTGTCAGAGGTTTTTGAAAATCCAAATTAAATTATTCAAACTGTACATAAAAAAAGAAAAAAAAAATCAATTTTCAGTACTGATAGACATAACAGAATAAAATGTGAATTAAGCTGAGCTAAAAATCTGTAGCACTGATGGCCTGTGCAGTTGCTAACCGAAGGCAGTATTTGAAGAGTATTGGATCATGAGAAAACAAACAAACAAACAAAAAAAAAAATCTTGAGAGTGTTTAATATCTGAAATACACAATATATTAAGTTATTAAAACACAAAATTACCTCCAATGACTCGATTCTTTTATCTTTCTCCGTCATCTGTTTCCTGAGCAACATAATTTCTGCTGATGCTGGATTTAGCTTGGGGTCTAATGTTTTTATCACCTGCACAAGAAAAAAATGCCTTACAAATGAGATTTGATTCTCAGCAGCTTTCCATCTCATTTAATCAGAGAGGAAATAGGAAGGCAGGATGAACACTTGTCATGCAGTCAAGATGAAAACCACACTGCTACCCAAGCAAGACAAAAGGCATCAAATGGTATAAAAGAATCGGTAATGGGTCTCTCACTTCACCCTATTCTTTCATACACTTAATAACCAGTTGGAACCAAGCATTTTGAACTAAAAATGCATCATGCAGCTACTACTTTTCTATTTGGAGTGAAATGAAAAGTCTATTTCTTTAAACAACTTATGAAGGAGGAACGTATATGCTCAGAAGCATGCTGTCACGCACATTTCTTGCTTTTTCAAGGTACATTTTATATCTTTCTTCCATTGCTTTCATATCTTCATCTTTTTTACGCAAAGCTGCTTCCAGTTCTCCAATCTTCTGAGCTATTTAGAAAAAAAAACAAACAAAAGAAAAATGCTAAAATACATCAAGCACTTCAAGACTTAAGTGTTCTCTTGATTTGGTTCTCCAATCAACTCTTCAGATCCTGCACAGCTTCCCATACAAGTACATAAGTTCATACTTTTTTCTTCCAGCAGTACCCATTACTTCCCACCTGACCCCTATCTCCCATTTTGCACGATACTGTAGAAACAACAACAAAAAAGCCTGAAGATCCCTGCTAATTCCTGTCATGCCCCTTTTTCCTTCCCCCTCTCCTATTTCAGGCTTAAAGCTAAATTTAAGTAGAAAATCAACAAGCATTTGTCTACAGGAGACCACTTTTGATGAAACAATATAGCCTTTTAAAGAAGCTTACAATTCTGATTAACATCAGGCTGGAGTTCTGCAAGAAGAGCCTCTTTCTTCTCCAACTCATCATGAACTTCACTCAACTTTTCCCTACAAATCAAAAACATGAACTAAGGATTAAGTTTGTATCTCATTTCACACAGTCCTAAAATCTTAAAGCTTGAACTTGACAGTCAAAAGTTATTTAAAAACAAACAAGCCTATCACTTTCAAGTTTAAATAAAATTATTAGATTTATAAAATTAAATTACAATTAAGGTAAGTATTTTTAAAGAACTATAAAAATAAGTTGCAACTTCCCAACCAAGTCTTGTTTACGTAAGATTAGAAGCAAATGAACAATCAAAAATCCCTAGCATCTCTTTAATAGGAGTTACATCAGCTGAAATGATGAAAGCATTTCAGAAGATGAAAGGAGTTCCCAATCTGATAAGAGTCATGGTTATAACCATCTGATACAGAATCAGTACAGTTAAAATGCCAGTGGCAATGACAAGACAGTTGAAACTTAATACTATTACAAAATTATCTTGAGCAAAGTAGGCAAAATTGAACTTCATGCTTAACTCACTACATGCATGGTTCTCAAAACAGCGACTTGGAAAAGCAAGAGACACTCAGCACTATGAAGATATAGCCACCTTCTGGGCTATATGGCAATTTATTTAGTATAAATAATTTTTTTGCAGATGCATGAACCTTACTTACATATGTGCTGCCAATTTCTGCTTCAGGTTGGTAGACTGTAAAAATAAATAAATAAAAAAAAAGTTCAGTCAGTTGTATTTCAGTCATTCCTATTAAGCAATAATAAAAGTACTTTTACAAACAGGAGCCCAGAATACTTAAAATAACTTAATACAATTATGTTCAGTGTGAACAAAATGGCATTTCTTTATGCATTGCCTTAACTGCATTCAGGTCTTTTGCATCACACAGATACCAACTCCATCAACCTTATTTTATAACTTCTGTGTTTATGCTACGTGGTGCTATGAGAAGAATATTGTTCTTCTCATAGCACCACGTAGCATAAACACAGAAGTTATAAAATAAGGAGGCAAAACTTGGAAGAGCTATGTTGCCTTAAGGATTTGGGGAGACAGCAGTCACATACAGGAGCTTTTCAGTTGAAATGCACTTGATACAGGGTTTTCTGTACCCTCAGATTATAGTGACTGAACTCATCTGCTCTGAATACTATTGAGTGATATCTGCCATGACTGTATAATCTAAACTGAGGAAAATGTTTTCAGGCAGGAGAGAAAGCTTTTAGAGCACACAATCTCAACTGTTAATGAACATTGCTTGTCATATATTTGAAAGCTGCTGCTGCTTTCATCCAAAAGGAGTGTCTAAGCTTGTCATGTTATCTTAATATTTCACAACTAGTGGCTTTCAGCCTAATAAAATGAGGCATCAAAACATCTTGTAGTGGTTATCACCACTAAACACTGAAAGAGTCATATCTGAACAAATTTCTTGGTGCTAAACAGGAGAATCTAAAAAAACAAAACAAAACAAACAAACAAAAAAAAACCAAAAAACCACACTAGCGGGACATCTTCAAGTTCAAGGGGTCTGAGCTTTCACTTACTCCTTCAGTCTTGAATCCCTGCTCCTGTAAAGTCTTTTGCAGATCCTCAATCTGCTGTTGTAACTCTCCAATACGCTCTTCATTTAGCCTTTTAGGGAGAAAAGCCAGTTATTATCCATCTTCTAAGTAGGTCAGAACACACAGTGAGATTTTTCTTCTTTATGCCTGGATGATAATTTTTCAGAGGGTTTACTCAGCAGGACTTCAGCCACAGAGAAATTGATTTCAAATGCTTTCAGTTTGACCTAACTGCTGGAACAAGTACTTGGAAGCTTTACTAAACATTTATTAAAAAAAAAAAAAAAAAAAACACCACACACACACAATGACAACAACAACCAAAAAACATGCATAGAATCACTGAATTTTGAGCAAGCTTACTACTGCTAAAATTCTCATATCATAAGACTGTTTTCAGTAGTCATTAACTGATAGAGAAACTCAGATCACACTCCAGCATCATGACAACACGATTTCTGTGCAGTTTTACAAGTAAAATTCTTTCTTTCAACAGGGAGATATCTGTTCTTGGCCTTCCAACAATCATTTGCTAAATGACTGATTCTTTAGAAGAGCTAAGAGGGTCCCTTAAACAACAGTTTCTTCACAGCACACTGAAGACATAGCTTACTGCAGAGTGCTATACTATAGATGCAAGTTACACAGCCTCTCTGAAGGTCCAGAAATTACATTTTGCTAGATTTTAAAATGCTGTTTCATCCATCACCTTTTCTCAGTTTCTAGTTCATTCACTGTCCGGTGTTTTTGTTCCAGCTGTTCCTGAAGTTCTGTAATACGTTCATTTTCTGATCCTTCCTGTTGCAATAGAAGCATCTTATTTTCATGCTGCAGCCGAATAAACATTTCCCTAAATCAAAACACCAAAAAAAAGAAGAAAATCAAGAAATTATTAAGAAAAGTGACTTAGAATTAGAGGGAAGGGTCCCCATTCCCTTCCCTCACCCCCTAAAAGAGCAAAATGAGTTTTCTTTAAGACTATAGTTAGGGGAACAAAGTAATTTTTGATTTAAAGACAGCTTACAACTCTCAAGCAACACAGTTCTGTTTCTCAGGAGAGATGAACAAAGTTTTAAATTACGTCACTCCAAATCCAATTTTTATTGTGTCTATGCTTTCCTCTGCTAGACTTTCAGAATAATACCAGCTAGCCTTTAGCTCCTTTTAGTTACTCATTAATATTTATTCCATTTTCCAGCAACAAGATGAGAATTGTTTAGCTCCTTATAGAGAATCTTGCCAACTGAACTATGCAAAGCAATTTGATATGTCCTTAATAAAAGAATAAACACAGTTATAGCATGGGAAAACATTTAAAAAAGAAACATAGAGCCCTTTACTAAGCACCAGAGAGGGAAAATAAAAGAACTGGGATACACAGTGATATTGCCAAAAATACAGACCTTTCATAGAGACAATTAGGATGACAAAATCCCCCCCAAAAAAACAACTTTTTTTTGTCTTACCTATATTCCACTGGCAGAATTTCAGCAGCAAGATTATCATGACTTTTAATATGAGATGCATCTGAAATTGCATGGGAAGTTTAAATTAACAAACTTCTAGATACCTACTAACATAGATTAAAAAGCCTCTGCAGCTAAAGCAATACCTGTTTGGCTCAAGTGATCCTGTTGCATTTGTGAACACCGGAGCTCTTCATTAGTTTCTTTTAAAGCATCACATTGTACAATCAGTCTCTAAGAACATACGTATTTTAGATATTCGAGGTAGAAATAAATTATTTTGCACCACAATAAGACTAAATAACATTGATCAAAAGTATAGAACCCATCACTAACTTTTTCTTTTTATGCACTACAACATCATTTGTATGGTAGCACTAATTCTTAGATACTTTCCTCAAGCACATTCAATCTGCAGATTATCCATGTTTCTTATTTACTAGGTATTCATGTAAACTCTAATTCAAGAAACTTACCTCTTTTTCTTTGATTAAAGCTTCATGTTTTTCTTCAAGTCGCTTCATTTCAAATGCTAGCTTATCAGCTCTTTTTGATTCTTCAGACAGTTTGTTATGAAGCTCCTGGACCTTTTCATAAAGGTACACAGACACAATATTCAGCACATGAGTGTTTCAAGATGCTACCTATAAAAGCAGTGTTAAAACCTTCACTCCTGTCCAGTTCAGCCAAAAAGAACAACTAATCCTCAAGCTTTTTTGCTGTTGCTGTTAAGATGCAAGTGTCTTTTTGGATGATTTAGCAAGTTCAGGAATTTCTTTTTGTTCTTGCAGGAGCTGAATGCTTTTACAGTTGAAATAAATATAACTTTCACTGTTTAAAATTAATTTTTCTGAAGGAAGTTGAGAATATTACAAGCAAAAAAAACCTCAGTAGCTGAACACCCTCTGACAGGAACAGTAATTACTTCAATTAAAAACAAAACATCACTCCAACTAATGGACATCTAATCACTTAAGAAGAAAGCTACAGGTAAGTGTGCTAGCTTAAAGGAGGAAACAGTCAAAGACAGAGGTTAAGTCCAAGGGCTGTTAAGCAGCTCGATTTTTCAGTGAAACATAATTAAAGTACTTGTACTTAGGAAAGAAAAATATCTGAGAAAAATTAATATGTTAAGTAGAGATATAGCCCTACCTGTCTTTTGTATGTTTCTAACTGGGCTCGTGCTGCATTGGCTTTCTTTAGTTCTTCCTCTAAACTGACTGTATTGTGCATATACATCATGTTTGTTTCCTGCAAAGATTTCACTTGTCTGCGAAAGTCATTCAGATCTTGTAGCTTTTTACGATACACTTCAACAGTTGATTCCAGCTTATTTGCCTTATCTGCAGTAGCCCTTAAAGGATAGATAGGAATTAGAGAAGAAAAAGCATATTCCTTATAAAGATGAAAGTCAGATTCTGCTTTCATGCACATTCAAGCTTTTTGCAAAGGAAGAAGCATGCTAATCAAGAACAGAATTAAATTCCTACTGCTTTATTTTTAAACTGTAGAATGAAATTAATATTATATTACCCAAAGACTGTTTTTAAAAGCAAAATAACTGAAGGGTTTAAGTGAGAGCAAGACTGACAATATATATGCCAGAAGTACCAACATACCAAACATCATATCAAATCTCTTGTATCAAATATCGCTAGGGAATTCTGCAGAGTGAAATGTAAATGTACCACTGAATCCTGCACAAAATATTCATCTCAAAGCACTGGTACCTGGCAAGGGCAGACATGCAGATGTTCTCCTTAAAGGGTTATACAAAATTAGAACATAATTATACTACGAAAATGACCACTAGCATGTATGTCCAAGGATTACAAACAGATCATTAAAAAAAAAAAAAAAAAATCACATGTGGCCAGAAAATATTTTGATCCATATAACAATACAGTGTTTACTATCTGCTATCTCATATGCCTGGAACCTAGTATAAGAAAATTCCAAAGGAAAGTCTTTTGTACTTAAGATTTGTTTAGATATTACTACAGGATCACTGTATAGAGAACACCTGAAACTACTTTTGTTCCATGTTTTATTTCTTCTTTTAGTATCTTCCGAATAGCAGACCTGCTTTGGTAATAGGATTTGCTCTGGGTATTTATTGAGTGTTTTTCGGGTACTCTGCTTAGCTTACACAAGGTTTTATGTTAAATTCTCAAGAGTGATTATGGATTTCATCTTCATTTTGGTAACAGCATAGCTAGCCTAGAATGCCGGTATAAAGTTACATCAAACTTCAAGCTGCATATTTATTTTTCGGCATCTGAAAGCCAACCTCCTGCTAACATAGATATTCTCTTAATAAAATCCACCTATATACACAAACCAAAGTCTTAATCCTTGTAGAACTTGATTTTCCAGCCCATGTGAAGCAAAGCCATTGCTGTATTAATTAATCCCACTTCACAGAATACTTCTGAACTCTTATTTCTATACAAACAGTAGTGGCTGCGTCTGTAAATTGCTATTTCATCTCTGTTTTGTCAAAGGCTCATTTCCCAACATTTATTTTTGATCTTGTTCAGGTAAGACTTATCCTCAAAAGTAATGTCGCAGAAAAATTCCTGCAAAGCCCTGAATTTAAGGATTAAATCCTGTCAATAAGAAAAAAAAAAAAAAAAGAACTATGAATGTTACCTAAGAACATCAATTTCATCCTTCAGGGCTCTAGATTCTTCTGCCAAAGAGGTTAATTCATCATTTCTATGTTGCAGTTCAATCAATTGTTTTTCCAAATCTTCACAATGGACACGATAATCATCTTTTGCAGCTTCAAGCCTACCAGATCAAAAATACGAATTTTGTTAAAAACTCATTTGTATTACATCTTCTACTCATCTGACAACATTTTTATTGATATTAAAAGCAAGCCACTATTGACTGAAGGCACCACAAGATGCAAATGGTGCTGCACATGTGCAACAATATTTCATTGTCTTGTTAAACCACAGTGGACTGTTTTATCATATCAGGTTCAAGGGATCATATGAAAAAATGTTCTTTTTTTAAACTAAGTTCAGAGAGGGGGGAAAAAAGAATCTCTAATATGTTTTTCCAAAAAGTCTGTACAGTCAAGTGATATTTTTCCACCCATCATTTTGGACTTATTTTCTGCTTCTATCACCTGTTTAAAAATATCAAATGGTCATAATATGGCAATGAAAAATAATATTTTTAATTATAAATAAGTGTTCATTTTTCTTGTTGAACTTTAGGATTATCCTTAAAACATGTTAGATTAAAACAGCACTAGAAAGCTTTTGAAGTACCAAGGGAATTAATATGGAAAATCCTGGAAAAGTATCAGACATTTTTAGAGAACATTTGGCATGCAAACAAGCTTTTCTGTTTTTGAAGAGAAAAGTAAGTTCTTTCATACCTGAAGTTTTCTTCTTGGAGTTGTTCCAGCTGCAACTGTGCATGAAAGTACTTTTTTGCAACCATAGTATTTGGATCATCAAGAGAGTCATCTAATTGCTCTAACCTGTCATTCATAACCTCATTTTCTGACATCAAGCTGTTCTTTTCATCCTGAAGGGCAGCCACCTAGCACAGATAAAACAGCATAAACATTTTAAGTCCTGTCCAGTTGGAAAGAGCTGAAGCAAGACTGTTACCTCAAATTAGTTTATGAAAAAGATTGAGAAACTTTAAAAAGAAATTACATAGCATACTTAAGCATACAGGTGCTTTAGTGTATGAAAGCTATGAAGCACTAAACGTTTTTCTGAAAAGGACATTTTTTTTTTAAAACGGAAACCATGGTAAAGGCATACAATGTACTATGGAGAGAAACTGGTATTTTCAATAAAAAAAAAAGAATACCATGGACGTCACACAAAAATCTTTACTCTCCATCTTGCTTGTACTTAAAAATAAAAAGCAGGATGGCACTGGCTAGCACACGAACACAGTACTGCCGTGCGCTCAGCAGTGGATGGTTGAGCAAGAAGCAGTTCCAGGCGCCATAAGCTAGTAAGCACACACGCAAAAGAAAAAAACCTCAACAGCTTCGTACCGAGCATGCATTCTTTGCAACAATCAAACAAGTTTGATATTGAGAGTGTTCACAGCTAAGCAAATGAGAATACAACATTGTACTAAAACAGTAAGTATATTATCAGCCATAAAATGGGGAAGGATTAAAAGGATAGAACCTTTAAAGTTTACTAGTGAAAGATGTTGTGTTAATATTAAGATCCTGTCAAACATAAGAGCATGTAGCATATGTTAGTTAACTGGCATTTAAAACAGGGACAATGCACTTTTTTGGGTTATGTTTTCCTAAATCATAAAGAAAACCTACCTTTCTTATATTCTTGGAAAATATCAAGGAAGACTGAGACCTTACAAGTGAATTTATTAAGAATTAGTTGAAATGAGAAGTGTCAGTCAATTATGGTTTCAATAAACAAATTAAAAAAAAAAAAAAACATATCATGGTGATATAATTAAATAAAATATCAAATTTAACCTAAATATTGTAGCATTAAGAAACAGCTTGCTTGCAATCGTAATTAAAAAGTCTATCAATCAAGCAGTTTCAAGAAACAGACCAGTAATTCCTCTACCATGGCGCACTGGAGGCTGGCTTTATAGGTACAATCCTTTTTAAAGGTCAACTTAATATACATGCACATATAGACACCAAGTAAATAGCATATCTGAGACTTAGTCAGTGCAAGCCTCCCTGTTCAAGGTTCAGCCACTCCCTAAACATCCACAGCACTCACATTTTTAGAATAATGTTATAAGAACACCTGTCTCAGGTTTCAAAAAAAAAAAAAAACCCTTTCATATAGTTAAGTTAGGCTTCTAGCTTTGTTTCAGTTCCTTCCTGATAGCTTTCTCTTTCCTGTTATTTTGGCTTAACAGAAGAAGGGTCAAGCATTCTACCTGTTTTAACTCGCAAGGCTTACTAAGACTTCAAGGAAAAGGAAATTGAAGTACCAATACAATCCTAAAAAAAATTCCTGGGCATCTGCAATTGGCAATAAGAGTTCATTTTAAATATAGTCAACTAAAAAAAAAGCAGAAATATGCCTCTGGATTTTTTTTTCTCCAGAGGCACACAGAACTGGGACAGAACACCAGCTCCTATATAAGGATGTCCAAATGTCTCCATACAGGATCAAATCTAAGATGAACTGCCTCTTCACATAAAACTCTTTCTACTCTGAAAATGTAGTATCATAAAACAGGAATAAGACTTTAGGCTAACTCCTCTTTTTTTTTTTTTCTTTTTTTAAATCTATTTAACTGAAATGCAAGTAACCATTTATTGTGCTTAACCACTGTTTGTTGTCTTGACGTCCTCTTTCTCTTCTGCAAAAACCAGACTTCTTTAAAACTCTGTCATTAAAAACTAAGGTAGATCTATTATCAGCATGGTTTGCAAATGTCAGCAAGGACCTCTCAGCTTTCATTATTTTTAATTTATGAAACTCTTCATGTTGAAACTCTGCCCACAACAAAAGAATTAGCTTATTTCAAGTAAATTTCAAGTTTTAGTCTTCTCAACACCCATGGAAAACAGAATTTTTTTTTTTTTGTTCTCACCATTGATTTAATTTAATCACAATTATATGAATTGCATTTTAGGACATCGTTCTAAGGACTAAAGGGAGCAGAGACTGAAAAAGAAATGGGTAATTTTTAAAGCCATATTTTGCTGGCTACTTGATACTAAGAATAAATACAAAGCTAGCAACAACACAACCTCTGGCTTAACAATTGGCAGAGTAGCTCGGCTTTACATTACAGCACCATTTCAAATAATCATATTTGCAATACAGAATTGTTGCTTTTCCCCACAAAAAATATAGTTAAGAATTCTTACAGAACCTTCAAGTTAATGAAAATCCACTGTGATCTTCAGAATTTTTGCTTAATAATGACACCACCATACACCTAAGAAATAAGTGGTTTGTTGGTTCTTACCTGTAAGTCTAGCTCTTGGCATCTTTGTGCCAACTCTTCTTTTTCTGATAGTGCTTCCTGAAGTTCTTCCAAAGCTCTCTTAAGCTTTTAAAAGCAAAAGACAGTCAATCACTCTGGTCTATAACCAAAGCACTTCCTTCTTCCTACATGTCTCAAATACCCATGCCAACTGTTTAAGGAGAATGTTGGGCACTCACATAGTCAGAAGCCTAATTAGATGGTTGGATCAGGGTCTCTGTTCATCTTTCTTATTTATGTTTTTAAAAAACTATCACTCGTAAGAAGTGAATTACTGCAACTCAGATTAACACACAGATCAAAAAGAACAGTTTAGGCTAAAATGATACAAAAAACCACCAAGAGCAGGGGTGATGTCACAGTTTCAAAATCTCTGCCCATTAAATACCACCCGTCTTTTGGCTCAATATTTGAGCAAATAAAATCCACGGTCTTTCTAAGATCTTGCCACATTCAGGCTTACTCGGGCTACTCAAATGTCTTCCATCCCAAGATAGGAACACTAAGGCAGGTGCTTTTATGGGCAGGTGTTTATAAAGACAACGTCATTTCATGCACATCATTCTGGCTATCATGTATTTTCAGGATCTCAAAAGAATCTGAAAATAAACCAATTTTTTTAGCCAAATATAGCATCCTTAGTTCTTGCAATGCACACACCGGCAGGCTTTATACCCTCAAAGAAAGTTACACATCTTCTTTAAAACATGCACTGAGACTATATATTTTTATATTATTATGATTAGCATACCATAGGTACCATTATTTTCTGTGTCATTTCCGCCTAGACTAGGCAGAACACTAGCACATTAATCTGTCCTTTGTGAAACAGTACAGTTGAATCAGCTCAGCTCTGACTGGAACACAGAGCAAACAGTTTGTACAGACAGAAAATCAATCATTTTGTTTGTTTTGGTTTTTTTTTGCTCTGTTTTGTCTTGATTGGAGAACAACCCATCTCTTCATCAGAAGGATAGCAAGATATCAATTTATTCTTCAAGTTTAAACTACAAAAACAAATATTAGGCAGTTACCTGCTGTTCCATTTCACTGCATGCATCAGTTGTAGAAGGACCCATTATTTCCTTGCTCATGAGCTACAAAAAGAAAAAGCCACAGAAAGAAGAGTAATTCAGAGGTTAAATATTCAAATAACAGTGAATTTACAGAATATCAACTGCATTTTCCAGTATGTCTTTGTATTCTTACAATATATTAAAGCAGATAAATTAAAAAACTCATCATTGGCAAAGGACTTAAATCCAGAAAAACAGGACAGATTCCTTCTCCCAAATTAGGTAAGTGCGAGCAGGAAGCTCTTACTGGATGAGCTAAATGATGATGAGCCACGTCCTGCTAAATCAGAGACACGTCTCTAAGCAAGTTGAAGGGAATGGACTAGAGCAAGGTTTCACTCAAAATGTTTCATAGTTATTGCAGTTCTTTGTCACTTATATTGTTATGAAGCAAACTGGGAGATTAGCACAGTTTTTCCTAATACAAATATATATATATATATATGTATATAGTATGCTTATCAAGAATGAGAGGGCTTTACTTCTTACTCAAGGGATTACTTCTCGATCTTGCTCAGGAGTATTTGATCAAATACAAAAAAACAAAACAAACAAAAAAAACCAGAGGCTTATGTTTTCTTTCCACCAATACAATGCCAAAATCTTTTAAAAATACACAGCAAATTTAAATCTGTAAATTTTAAAGCCTGCTACCAGCTCTGTTAAGTTGAGGAGTGTGCAAGGTTAGCATTATAGCTCTTGCCTGCCTCATTTTTCTGCTTCACGCTCCTGAAGCTCAAAGGTATGAAAGACTGCAGAGCTATGCTCTAAGCCAGGCCATTAAGATGATCCACATAAGAATAAAAGAAGATATCTGGGGAAAAGAGGGAGGGTGTAGTGATGACAAAATGCACATGAGTAGACACAGCTGAGATTTTGTGAATCAGCTATTGGAAAAATCTGTGTCAAAATGAGGTAGCCTCACAGACACGTATGATCAGCATAACTGTGGAGCAGAAACTTTATAACCTCCCATACAATCACTAGTTGGCTTCAGTTAACCACTGGACATATGTTTGAATGAAGTAGGATATCTTAAGCATTTATCAACATCCTAAGCCAAATTTTTGGACACTGAAGACTAAAATCAAAAATGCATCTCTTGTTTTTGACCCTCCCAGACTATTTAGAGAAGCACTTACACTTCCTTGACTTTTTTTTGATTAAAGAATAAACAAAGATCAGTAAGTTAATATTCAGGCTTTTAGTGGAACGCATTAGGCTATTTAAGTTATTACTTACCTCTTGAATAGCAGTCATGACAACATGCTGAACTGACTCTTCTAGGGTCATGATATTCTGTATGTGTTCTATAAAAAATAAGAATACCTAGTGACCCATAGGCAACATTAATCCTAAATGGCTTAAAACATGATGCAACTTTTGTAGACAGATACAAAAACACTGTTCTTTGAATTATTTTACATTCAATTATCGAAATTATTCATGAATAATGAAATGTATCACAACAAAATTTTGCACAACATACTTGCAGACAAACACTGTTCAAAGAGAAATGAATGCAGCTAACACATCTTTAAAATCAGTTTTATGTATCATAATTCTTTTTTTTTTAAGTCATGCCAGATAAGCTAAAATAACACTTCAGAAATTGAGTGTTCTGAATGCATTTTAATCTATAGTTAGGGCTCTGCATAGGAATAGTTCTCACCAGAGCAACAAAGTTCTAGGTGATGGTATCTGTATGTGTAGGCCCAACAAGCTTCCATTATATACAACATCCATTCAGAAAAGTGCAAATGATTTATTTCCCTACAAAAATAGGAACGTCTACACAGTATGTAAGACACTCATATCAATTTTTAGTCTAAGATGCTTGATTGGTATTTGGACACCAAGTTTTAGGTTTTGGTATGTATTTTAACAGTTGGGAATAATAATTAAAAAAAAAAAAATCCACAAACATTGCAGACTATTTTATTCTACTCTAACAAAGTTTTATACAAACAAATAGGTGTATTGCTTTCAAGTGAACTCCAGCTTCAGAATAGGCATTCTAATACAATAAGTTAACAGTAGAGACTTCAATAAATGAGAGAGAAAAGGTTTTTTTATACCTTACTGATCAACACTGCCAGACACAGTTTGCTGTTTTTTGAATAGACGAAATTAGGATTTACCTTGCTTCCTTTCACAGTTGACTGCACAACCTAAAATGAGCTGCAGAAGCCTGCCCAGTTCAGTGGGATTTGAATTCTCAGATATTTGGTTTAAATCAGGAATAAGTTCTTCTGATATCTGCTGACCTAAAAACTGAGAAAGAAAATGGAGAGGAAGTCAAGAAGAACTCCCAATTTTACACAACATTAAGACTTAACGCCACATAAGAAATCTGGAATCGGTAAGGAACTCAGAGCAAAAATACATGCTATTAATAAAGTTTGTTATTGCAATACCCATGAAAGCAAAAGATGTTAATATTAGCTGTGGAGATGTACACTAGAAGAATGGCTGATGAGAAAGCTCAGGTAGCATTATCATGCTAGGAAATCTGAAGATGTCTACATGAAACAGATGTTCTCACCTTGTTTGTTAAGAGTTTGACATGCAAAACTCATGGACTGTATTAGCTTAGGCCAGGAAAGGCAGTTCCAACCCGTGCATGACTGGTGGAAAGGGTGTCCAACCAAGTGCAAGTCAGTAACTTTTACTGAATTCAGCACCTCAATTTTGCCTCTTGTAGGCCTAGAAACCTAAAGCAGGCAGCTTTAAAAACATAGCCATATCTACTCAAAACACTTGGTGCTTATTTAATGTGATAACGTTATACACTTTATTAAGGGAAGATTTTTGAGGGTTTTTTTTCAAAAAGTATATAGATTTTGAAAGTTTAACAGCTTGCATGTTTTCTGAATGACCTATTCCACAAGAAAATAAAGCACTACTATAAGCTAAATGTTCCTGGATTTCCCCTTAAATGACAAAGTTGATTTGTTGTATCAACAGAACCAAGGCAAAATTAAAAAAAGGAATATGCACAACCAAATAATAAAAAATATTAAAAGTGTATCAAAAGTCAGTTGCTCCTCAGTCCTCTAAAACAGAACACAACAAACAAAAAAATTTTTCATAACCCCAAAGAAGTTCTATTTCTGGGCTTGCCGTGGAGAGCCTAGCACTTAATCTCACAAATAAGACCAGGCATGAGCCAGAAAACAGTAGGATGAGCTGGTAAATTTTTCCAGACCATGCCCATTACCTGACAGCAGCCAAGGCTCATATAAGATTCATCCATGGTGTTTTTCTGCCTATTCATTTGTTTAAAATCTCAAATAAAAAGCAGTGCCCTTTAATGGCTATTACAATCATCCTGCACATGAGAGAACCAACAAAAATCCTTACTCTGCCCACACAGATTTGTAACTGTAGCTCACAAAGTGCAGGAGAATATCATTAAAACTAAGCTAGGTGTTGCTGAATAGAAAAGGATTCCTGTTCTACTGAGCAGAAATTGATTAAAACTTCACTAGGCAAGATCAGGCATGAACACATACAAGTCAGCACAACTCTGCAGTTTGGCATTTCTGACACTCACCTGGGCAGTGACAGAGATATGATTTCCAGCTTATGTTGTGAAAATTTTATCTAAGTAAACGAGCTCACTTATGTATACGCTTGAAAGATTTTAGAATTAATAAAAAGTTATTTGAAAGATTCAAATGTCCCATTAAACAAGGTAACTGCAACATACTTTCTACAAAACAGCTGTTAAAATGTTACTTTGCTAGAGAAAAAAAAAAGTTTACTGAACAGAAAAAAAACAACAAAAAAAGCTGCTTTTTCCATACCTCGTGATAGTAGTCCATAATTCCTTGCAGTATCTTCTTCAGGTTACTGGACTAATTGTACATGAAAGAAAAAGTTATAGGCTTTTACTACATTTATTAATTTCTATGAAATTAAGTAATAATTCATAATCAAATATTTAATAATTTATAATCAAATATTTATACATTAAATATTTATATGCCTGATGTTAGGGAAAGAGAATTACTGCAAGAGAATGCAAAATGCAGGTAGACAATTAAACTGAAGTTCAATTACATTAAAATTAATCTCAACAATTAATCCAAGTTTAATGACAAACTGTAGTTTTGGCACTGTTAAATACACTCAGGACTGACACCATACCCAGCCTCAAAAAAGCTTTCACTAACTTCAGCTTTGAGTACCTTTATTCTCCAGTTGTCACCAACATCATCTTTAATGCGACTCAGCCAAGATGCATCAAACCAGGCGAGATCTCTAAAGTGAAATTAAACAAGTAAACATTAACAAGCTCACATATTTAAATAAGATAACAGACCCACAGCAGTGGATTATCAGATGTTTTACCATGGTCTCTGATGAAACAT
>VZSV01000043.1:38309-54393 GCA_013398735.1 Nothocercus julius
ATCCAGCACAGGAAGTCACACACACTATTGAATTTGTCACCCATTTCTCAGTAACAAAGTGAAGAATGTTCCCTAGGGACTGATGACAAACAAGGAACATTGTTTTCCTACATATCCCATCCAGCTGTTAGGCTTTGGAAAGTGCTTTTTTTAGCAGATTAGTGCTTCAGGAGGAACAACCAGGACATTATTTTTGTTCTGTTCCAATAGACAAAGAATACTTTATGAGGCATATATACCCATGAATTAATACTATTTTGGCCTATTAGATCTTCTGCTTAAATTACATACTTCACGTTATTAACTGGACAATGTTAACCTCGTTCTGCAGTTAGGCAACACCAAGATATCACATGTGTCTGGCAGGTTTTGTGCCTGTTTCACAACACCCTTCAGTTAATCGCTTGTCTACACAATTGATAGGCTGTTACTATCTCAGGCGATCAAAATCCCCGCAGCCTGACCTAGATCAAGTTAATATTTGAAAATAGCAATGTGATATTTTTATTAGATTCAAGAACCTTTTCAATTACATTAAACATCTTTTTGAGGGAGATTTATTTAGATTATTTGGAAAGGGAGGAAAGTGCTGTTTTTTTCCCCAGGAGTCCTCTGTTCTTTTACCAGATTTGCTGTGTTTGGGAAAAAGGTTTCTTTCGTAACCATAATTTAGAAAACCTAAAAGAACCTTGACACTGGGCAACAAAGTTAATCATTGACAAACATGTGTAGCCTGCCTTAATGAATGACCCCACACCATAACACTTTTGGTTAGTGTAACTTACTCGGCTCCTCTCACGCTTTTCTGGAAAGAGCAATGGTAAGCCAAACTTTGTGTGTATCTTCTGAGCAAAGGTAGGAAGTATTCATTAGAATTATTGTGAATAAATAATTGAAATATATATTTGTACTTTTAATCATTACATTTGGAAAATTTGCATAAATCAATTCTTCCCTTCAAAATATGTACTTTTAGTTTGCTTGTGATTAGGTTTGGTACCTATTGTCAAACATTTAGTTGTCCAGTGTATCTTGGCTCCTCTTAGTCGCCCTGTAATTGAGATACAGAGCAACTGTCACAGGGATGTCATGAAGAGGTAGTATGGTATCACACCTTCAGAACATTCAAACTCCAAAGTGAGGTCTGTTTTATTTCTAAATGGCCAGTGTTCATGGAAATAAATGAATAAATGGTTGCTAGCTCTTTCATCTGGTAAGTGTTATTTAAGCATTAATTCCTTCTCTTTAGACATGCTGATGAGAATTATTTAAAAAAAAAAAATTCTATGTGGTGAAACTTGAAGTTGTATTGAGCTGAGTGACGTCTAGGAGATAAAGTTTTACACCCAGGAGCTTCTGGCTCCATAATCAGTGGGATCTCTACTTCATGCCTTTCTTCTGCATGCAAGTATTAAAAAAGCATCAAATCTAATGGCTTGATTTTTTCAGAGTCCTACTAGACGACCTTTCCAAAATGCTCAGCTTCCATTTGAAGCTGAAGTAAGTGTCCAGATTTTAAAAGATCTCAACTTTCTTAACAAAATCTGTCAAACTGTGAACTGATGGGTTTGAACAGCTTCAGCACCTGTCTCCTAATTGGCGTTCTTTTGAAAATTTGACCCCTAAAGCAGACAGTTCCTTGGGATGCTCATTGAGAAAAGAACATAAACATATGGACCTGATTTTAGGAAAATAAAAACATTTTTTAAAAGAAATATCTAAACTTTTCTGGTCTTTATCACCCTGCAAGCGTAAAACTCAACATGAAGCTCTGTGTATCATCATCCATTACAGCCTATATGCTCGCTGTAAGTCTCCAAAGCCATTTGCATCATTTAAGAACACGTCCATCACACTGCAATCTACTTACTATCTTCTTGCCTGTTTGTTCAAAGTGGATGTTCCATTTTCTATCAGGGTTCTTCATTTTCTATCACTTTTTGCCAGTCATGTAATTCAAGGGCATGGCCTGGTGAAGACTGACTGGACATACGGGCTGAGTCTCTTTGGTCCATGCGACTGCACCAACCTTTCTTACGTGGATGAATGCTACCCCTGCTGAAAACAGTTTAAGAGGTGACCATGGCTTGTCCTTAAAATTGATGAGCACTGCTCAGTGGCCTGATTCAGGCCTGGGATTTTCCAAGGCACCAAGATCATAATACAATGCTATGAAACAGTAACTTTTGTGGGCACTCTCAGAAATTGCTGGCCTAGACTATTAACAGGATTGAAATTTAAATCGTGTTGTTTCTACATTTACATGTAGAATATTCTCTAGAACATGTATTAAAGGAACATCCCCCAAAATCTGTTATTTTAGGCAGAGGTTGCACAAAATGTTTTGTTTTGTTGGGTGTGTCTAGCACCATCAAAGCTTGCAGCCACATGACAAAATACTAACTGCCTTAATTGCTACTTCAGTCTATAATTCATTTTGGTAGTTCAAATGTTCAGTTGCTGGATCAAGATTTTGGTAGGGTGAATTTATTCTGACAGACTTTAAGCTATGTCCAATATTCTTTCTATCAGATCCAGCTTGTCTGTCCCCTTACAACCAGCATAAAACTAACCTGAACACCATTTAGAGAGCTTGGACTAGATAAATCAGAAATATGCACATAGCCCAATAAAATAAATGCAAGGTTTGTCATATTTTCCCAAGCCTACTTATGCAGGACAAGATTAAGTCACTGTTATCTTTGCACAAGGTGATTCCAAATCTCCCCAAATTGCTTTACTCTTTTAAGAGTGACTGTATCAGGCAAACTAGGACCATTTAGTCCTCTCTACAGCAATGGATGCCTAAAGAATACAAAATAGGCAATTACATGATGCTTGCTCCAGAAGAATCTTCTGTCCTCTAGCTTTATGCTACACGAACTTCCTGCGGCAGAGGTGCTACCTTTGCATTTAATGGTACTTAATGCCCTGCGTACATTGAATTCATAGCAATTCCTAGCATCCATAACAAATACATCCACCGCTTAAAAATATATATGTAAAGAACTGCCCTTTCCTATCTAAATCTGCCACCCATTAGTTTGTGGGTGCTGTTTGGTTGTTGTACTAGTACAGAGAGCAAACAACCGATCCTAGAGAGCCTTTTTGTTCCTCTCCATTATGTTTTAAAGACCTCCAACATTCCTGTCATTTCTTTTCCACCTGAAGAACCCTATTTTATCTAGTGACTCCTCGTACAGAAGCTGCTGATTAGTTCATGCGGATATCATGAAGATTTAGTTAACAGAAGCAGTATACTAATATAGCAGTGGTCCAGATTCTACTAGATTTTGCAAAAAAAACCCAGATCTAACAAGGCCACAGAAAGTAGCCTGGAGGCTCCTCAAGGAGTTACCTTGACCTCCTCCTCCTTAAGCAGACAAGGAACATGTGACAAAATCAGGCAGGTAAGGGAAGGACTCTCCAGGGTTCAAATTGATTTCTTATCTCTTTTGCCTAATGTCTTTATAATATTTAAAAGCTATTTTATTTTCTCAGGTGAAATACTGAAGAAAAGAGAAACGACCCCCTGCGCAAACTTACTTAGTTTATAAACTACTGTGACATCACCTGAAATATGTCTATAGAAAAAAAAAAAGTTGTTCTAACTGCATAGTAAATATATTCTTTTTCTAATGTTTTATGCTTTTTCAGTGCTTTTCAGATTTTCCTAGAATTTCTCAACTTGTATAAATAATTTATCATGTGTAGTGTTGACAGGACTATGATACTTATCAATAAAAATAATTTGCACTAGCTGATTAGCTATTAAGAAAATCTTAGAGCTGGCAGTGTCTCAAATGACCTAAAGTACACAGCTATGCAGGCTTCATTACTCTTAATGGAGATTAAACCTCCTAAGCCCTTATACAACTTTGCAAATCATAATTTAAATGCAAAAGATGTATAAAATGTGTCTGTTCTCGCTGAACTACACGTTCATCCTGCTGGAGGGCAAATAGGAAGTTTGGTCTATTTAATCCCTTAGGAATGCCCTTCCTTCTCCTCCAAGTGCAATCATTTATGCGACAATAAAAATGTATCATTATGGCTACAGTCTGATATCCAATATGCCAGCATAAATCTTGAGCTGCATCACCACTTTATGTCAGCATAAATCTTGAGCAATTCAGAGGCTTCAGGGTCTGGCCCTTGTTTGCCTGTAGCAGGGCAGCGTGAGAAACACGGTGGCTGTGGCCAGCAGTAGCAGTCCTTGCAGTGACCAGTGTGTCCGTGACTTTACTCAGTCTGATAAATGCCTACCAAAGGCCAAATATAAGCCTTCCGTTCTGCATACAAATAAGATCTTTTTTTTTATTATTGTTATTATAAGTGTATAATTGGAAATGAAAAAGCCATTTATCCATGCTACCAGTCCTCTTTTTTATTCTTCCAGTTGATTTCAACTAAATTTATTACTATAAGCCTAGTGTCAGCCTACATCTGTCTTTTTACAAGAAGTAGTTGTACCTTACATACGATGGGAAGAAAGAATATCTTGGACCACCACCACTTTGCAGAGTAACCCTGAGGGACACTGCAGGAAACCCCAGACCTGTCCATAGTGTTTTCCCACAGGAACATACTGGGCTCTGTAACAACTTTTGCTGGAACTTCTGCAGAAAACTCTGTGGTGCCACTTTCTGCAAGAAACCCAGGTGAAATCATGTGCACATGGATGAGTCTGGCACTTTGTGCGGCTTCTGTGTGGCTCACCTGCCTTCACAGGAGCACTCAGCTGGCCAGGCTAGTTCTTGCAAGCGTCCTTCCTGTCATCTGCAAAAGCAGCTGAGACCTATAGGGAGCTGAAACTCAAATCAGACTGAGGTTTACTGTGCAGATTAAATTTGGTCGCTCATAACAGGAAAACATTCATACTTGTCTGGCAACGTCATCTTGTGAGAGCTGGAAATTCTCCCACCTTGCTTTATTCAATAACAGAAGTATCATGAGATAAAGAATACTGCTTAATAGTAAAAAATTCTCTTCATATAACGTATATATGCACACACACACACAAACACATATACATATGCATGCACATATTTGTTATCTGGTGTCATTATTACAGGACTGTTGCCTTGTTCTTTGCTCTTTACGTCACAGAGTCCTATCTTGAACTCAAATGCTTTATGAGAGCAAAAGTTTTCAGTGTCTCAACAGCAACTTGCAGTCAGCTGACAAGCTTCCAGCCTCCCTGTGTGGCAGCTAACCTCAGGAGCCAGAACTGATGCCATGGAGCAACACAGTAAATTCAATTTTCCAGTTTTCTAAATAGCACAAACTCTGTTCCTATAGATTTGATCATGTAAGTCAGCAAAAGATGAGTCACTCAGAAAGAAAGCTATAATCATTTGTCCCTTAGGAATCATACAGTAAATTAATTATTATGCATCACATTCTAATACAAAATACACAAGTAGTTTTGACTTGTTGAGATTGCAGAGGGCAAGGGAGCTTTTCATAATTTCCAGCTGTTATGGTCTGGGAATGCTGGGTTTCTCCTAACTGAGTATCTGTTACATAATTGGAAACACATTTGGTTATATTTGTTGTATGAGATAAAGCTAAAGAAATGCATGCTATTACTCTAAAAAAAAAAAAAAAAATCTTATGCAATATATGCAGATTTTGCGAGACAGTGGTTGTCTATTCTAGGACAGTTCGTCAGCTGATGTAAACTGCTACTGTTTACCTCATCAGTACTGCCTGGGAAGTCAAAACAGAGGAATGTGAAGTGCCACACGTACTTTGAGCAATGTTATGGTAAAAGCCATTTGCCAGGATGTTATTTGTCAATGTGTTGGACCTGACTTGTAATATTTTATTTATTCACATTCGATATTCCCAGCTTTGTAAGCAAGAGCTTTCCACAAGCTATTGCACGATCATGATCATAGCAGGTCATCAAAAGAATCTTATCAGTGCAGAGAGGTGAAAACCTGAAAAAAACGTGCAGCATCTTCAGCATCTAAATTACTGGGTATCAGAACCACGAGTATAGTTATAACTTCATGAACAGTAAAGGAGAGATACTGTTTCTAGTAGTTATGACCTTTTGTTTTTAAACCTCCAGTTTTTGTTTACAGAACCTCATTACAGGAATATTTTAGGCATGGCTGTGGCAAGAGATACCAGTTCACGGTCATTCGTTTGGCAGACTTGCATGACAACATCTCTTTTTTTCTTGGAATCATTACATTAGAAAAAATAATTAAATTAAAAAACTTCTGCAGTCACACGAGCGTCAATCTTCAGAATCATTCTGGACTTACCAATATTTGACATGCAAAATCTAAAATCTACTTGATTTTCTCTTTATGAGAATATCTGTAAGTAGGTCAAATGCAAAGAAGAACATTCATTGATCCATCAGGAAGGTGGGTGCCATCTTCCTTTGAAAGACAAATAACCTTCTTGGCACTTGCCTTCTTGTTGGGCTGCAAGAGACAGAAGCGTACAGTGATACTGTAATTTCGAAGTACAGGATCAGCATATCTGAAGACCTTATTTCGGTAATGAAAAAATGCTACAACAAAATACTGGAACAACATACATCCTTCAGCCTTGCCATTGGCAGGTAGACTACTCCAGATATATTATAAGTACACATGCTTTGGATTTCAAAACATCTTTCAGAGACTGACCAAACTCCTATCTTCACACCCTAAAACACACTATTATTTTTAATTAAAGACCTTCCTAAGGAATGGGGTGTTTGAAAGCAGTCTTTTTACTTAAGGAGACATTTTGCTACATAGCCTATGATTTTGCTCAGCTAATTATTAGTTACATATCATTCATACTTGGTTTCTGTGAATATCTGTTATTTACAGTACATTATTATTAATAAACTGAGTATGTCAATCAAAACACTAATTTACTAAAGAACCTGTACTCCTACTCTTCTAGGAATCTCTTCAAATTTGGCGACCTTGTAACCACAGTGACTTCAGCTGCCCAATCTGTCTCCAAACAGCTACTTTCCCAGTAGAAACCAACTGTGGACATCTATTCTGTGGTAAGATTTCTAGATTCAGTACAGTGCTTATCCTGGCTGCTCAATCTTCTTAGAGAGTTCTCAAGTTCTACAGACACAACAGTCCAAGCCTTTGCTCTGGAATTAATGTAAGTTCTGCCACTAGAAACCAGAGAAAACCTATCTTTAAATCACACACACATAAAACTAACAATATTTTTATTTGTGCAATTGTTTTCACATTTACAAGGTGCTCAAGAACTTTTGAAATGCTCAGGAAGTCTTAAGAGAAGCAGATAGCAAATCATCTCACTGTTAAATTACAGTAGAAACTCACAGAATGGGAAAAAGGTCTACAAAAACAGCAAGTGTATTCAGCTACATGAAAATCCTTGTTACAGAAATTAACAGTCTTAAATTGTACAATTTGTGACTGTAAAAGCTCAAGATATAACAATCAGGGTCTTACCTTCTAGCATAACTCTCTCACAGGCAGACAGCTTATCTTTCTGTGTATCAATACTGAGCAGCATAAAAGCCCAGCTGTCCTGTAAAATTGATTCTGACTGTATGATGTATTCTGCAGGCTTCCTCCTGTGTGAAACCACTGCATAAAATATAGCAGAGGTAATCTACAGAAATAAGGCATAATCACCATATTTTAGAGTACTGTAAAAGAATTCTAAATGAAAATTTAGTGGAAGTTACACATTATACTACTATAAAAGTGAGTTTTGGTCATATATAAACCTTTTCAAAATCTGTTTATCTTTTTTTTAAAAGTAAATCGTTGTGGTCACATGGAGAAAATATGCTTGAAGGCATCATGATGCATGCTCAGTAACTCTCTTCCCGTCCAGGATCTGTCCTAACAGGAAAGTGTTAAGTCTGGATTTAGACACATTGTCTGGGAAAACAGTGTGAAGGTCCTTTTTTTTTTGAGGCTGCCTGCAGTGTGATCTCCTGGCCTCATCCAGAGCAACTAAATTCACTGGATAATTTAAGTAAAACCTTAATTCTGTAGATACATGCATCTTGTAAATGCTTTGTTTGAGGCTACTAAGGAATACAGTTAGGATTTTAAGACATCTACTAATTTTTCAAAGGAAAACAAGGAAGGAGCACAAAGTAGTGAAGTATATTCTATTTCTAAAGGAGATCTCAGCATTTTTAAGGCTCACATTCTGTACCACTAGAGTCAGCGGGAGCTTTGCAGCTGCTTCCGAAGGGAGCAGGATAAGGTCACTAGGATGCTTGGCCAGAACTTAATTTTCTGTCAGACTCTGACACATCCTGCAGTGAACCAGGCGTGCTTTACAACCTCGCTGCCCCAGTTTCTTGCCACGTCCCTTGCTGAAGGCCTTTGTCCCCAAAACAGAGGTGACAGAAGAGAACCATTTTCATGATCCGATGAGGCAGAAGCTGCCAGTGAAGGTACCTTAGTGCAGCCTGAGATCAGTGACGTCTGGCAGAGGGGCAGGGAGATGGCTGGAGGCAGTAACATCTGACACTATAACAGCAAGACACATCAAAGACAGTGGGCAGAACCATAAGGCTTCTTTCTACTGTTCTGGAATTTTAGAGACTTTAAAGCAAGTGTAAGCTATATTTATAAGCCATTTACACTTTTTTTTTTCACCATGTAAGAGTGTAATTAAAAGGCCTGGGCATAAATGAGTGCAAGGAATTATGCTGTTACTGCTGTTGCAATAAACACACATTTTTGTTTTTTAGAAAGTACCATTTTGGTCTAGATTGACATGATGCTCACTCAGAACAACTCCCTCAATGCTGCCACTATCCCCATCCTGTGAAAATACTGCAAATCAACAAATCACCACTTCGACGTAGGGATCACCTGCCACATGAGTAACATCATATAAACACTTCAGGATATTTCAGGTTTTCATGCACATAACCCTTTTCTAGCATGCTCACATATGCAGATGGGATGCTCTGAATATAATTAACTCCAGAACAAAACAGTTCATAAGGCCTCAAAACATGTTTCAAAAAATATCATAGAAGTTATAGTTTCAAATACAAGACACACATAACAACAAAGATCACTACCTCTCTTCTTTCTCTGGCCAAGTTTAATTTTGCTTTTTCCATCTGTGAATACGACATAATGGGCTTTGTTTTTATAACATCTAGACACCTCTAGAGAGGTACCAAATACAAGCTTTGTATATTGTTATCATGAGCTATATATAGTTAATTAGGCTTTACTTTCCCCAAGTACATTGGCATTTGCAGTCTGAAGTATAGATTCCAGTGCAGTGCATTATACATGTCATGACTGTATTTATACAGTAGAAGCAGTCTCTGTAACATGTCTGTTTTTCATGTCTTAAACCAATAAAATGTTACACTGAGCTTATCAAAACCATTCTGCATAGATTTAAGTCTGTTGTGACTGAAATTAGTAATAAAACTTTCCTGGATGCCCTCCGGAACCGAGCTAAGGCAAGGCTGCATACTCCTAATAAATTCCACTTTGGTAAAAGTTTTATTTAGAAAATGTGGTCAACCCAGAGTATTTAAAGAAGATTAATGTGGACTTATAAAAAATGTCTGATTTTATTATTAGTAGTAACTCATACAGTTTGTCCTGAAGTTTTCCTTTTCAGCTTCAGTTTGAACCATATGTTCAGGAAGTTCAAGTGAAAAGTGATCCTGGAGCAATATTATTTTTTTCTAATTAACTATGACCGCAGAGGTATTTTAGAGAAACCTATGGATTCCCTCAGAAAGCTGTGTAGCAAGCTAGATTAAAACAGGATTTTGTCTGTTTTATGAAAAATGCATTGAAGTACAAATAGGTCAACTTTAGAGGAGTCCAGCCTTCCTGTTCTACTGAACAAATGATTCTGCATATAGCGAATTTTAATTTCTACTGGCTGCTTTTCTAAAGCCCTTAAAGAACTAAGGGATCCATTATAATCCCCTTGTCTTCACCAAGATAGTGCACAGGCACAATGCACCACATTGATCATGGTACAGGATCTGGACCTAGATAGGCAGAGCAGTTCTGAAGTCAGGCATGATGTTTGTCAAATGCAAAAGTTCAAGCAAAACGTTGGAGTTGGCTGCCAGGCTGAGTTCATACATCCCGCATGGGGATCTCAATATAAACACAATCATGCAGCCAACCAACTGTTCTTTACGTGCAAACAGAACAGAAGAGGCATAAAGAAAAACTCTGCACTCCACTGTAAACAAAAGTAAAGAGCATTGCTCTAACAGTGAGGGTGAGGCTCATAAAAACGTCTTGAGGCCAAACTTACTGTGCCTCTTTTAGAGAACCTAATTGAAAACGTCATTATCATTCACACATTTGATCCAAAGACATTGTTTCTCTAACACTCACTTTTCAGCAACAATGGGCAAAGAATGGCTGGGTGCAGAAAATTCTGCACCCGGGGCTCCTGCTCTTACCAGAACCCACTTCCTGGCCCTGGGTATTTTTAAGAACAAAGAGCAGAGTTCATTTCCATAGGACAACTCCATCAAAATGGCAGTGCACTGTTCTGCTTCTGTTTTCACTGAGATCCTTGTCAAATTTGATCAGTTTACATGTTAAGACATTTTTTTCCCTTGACCTGTCACAGTGCACAGCGAGCCCGGGAGCTCAAAGTCAAGCTGTGCTGCTACTGATGAGATGCTGTTTATGCTCTGCTGTATTTGCTGCTAATGCCAGCACTGACATTCATGTACGTCAACCACTGCTGTCATTAATACGGGCAGTCTGATCTTAGCGCTGTGGACACAAAAACTGGAAAGGTACCTGTATTCCAGAGTGCTTCAAACACAGTCAAGAGAGCTTCAAGGACAAGATGCTATCAAAAGAAATAAAAATATCAAAGTCTGCCCGAGGGTGTCTACTTATCTCTGTCTATATCGGTGTAGAAGATCTAAAGCACTATTTTTACAAAGTCACTTTGCAGAGAAAAAACACATTAAAATGATAGCAAAGAATTAAACTAATTTTACAGTCAGTTGTAGAAAGAGGGTTTATTAATTCTGATAATTACCTTATATAAATTCTTCTAAATGTGCTCCCTATATCTTAATTTCATCACTGAATTTTTTTGTAGGTCCCTGTCTAATCACATACTGGAAACACAGTCTCTGCTTAGGAGCTATAACCTGCCCTCTCTGCAGACAAAAGGTGAGAGTTTTCTCCCTTGTAGTCATCTGTGTTATGATAACTAAAAGCTTGAACACTTACAGATTAACTTTATCTATCATCTGATTTTCCATAGTATTTGATAACTCCCTTAGACTTCAATGACACTGAAGCCATTCACATTTATCATTTGACACAAGTTGATTACTAGGCAACTCTGAAATATTAAACAGGCCTGTAGCAACTTGCTTATGTATAGTTCATTGACTCTCCACCATAATACACCATAAAAAACAATACAGAGCTTCTTAATCTCATCTGACCAATACCAGAGACTGCCTGATGTATTGGAAGATTGCAAGCAGGTTGTAAAAGAAATCTGCATTAGTAAATATTCTTGCTGTAATGGATCTACTGACACTGGACAAAGATCAGCCTGACAGGGAGAACATGGACAGACATGTACTACAGAACAATATCCTTAATATATTAAAATATGCAGTGCTAATGTTTATCTTCTCTTATGAAGGTGATTCTTCTGGATAACATCTCTTGTGGAAAACAACAAGATAAACCAAGTAAACAAATTGTACATGACATTAGAAATTACAACAAACGCTTCTCAGGGCAGCCTCGAGCTGTAAGTGTTTATAATTCCACATTTACCTAGTTGCACTGTATAACACGTAGTGGATTGAAAGAGATGCAGCAATGAAAAATGAATTTGTATTAAGTATGTGAATTGTCTCTCTGTGCCACCACTTGTTTGTGGTGTCATAGGGAAGACTTACCAATCTCTGCTGGATTCAGCATTTTCCCATAAAAATACTTCTTGGATTTCCTAGCTTGAAGGAGTCGTTCTGCAGCCATCCTGGCAGGGAAGAGAAAGCAGGGTGAGAGCGGCAAAGCAGAACTAGAGGTTTCAGCCTGAAACTTTCAAATCAGAGTTCAGATGTGAACTCTAGGACTTCACTCTGCCCCTAAAATTTTGTGCCAATTCATTGCCGAATGTGAGCAGTCCATGCTGGCTCCATAAGTTATTACAGCTGGAATCCCAGCTGGTACAGAGACACAACAGGCAGTGGAAGGGATATGCAAGATGAGGGTGGAGGGTGCAGGTCAGGCTTGTTCTTGACAGCATGTAGAATATCACCAAAGCAAACAGTCCTTTCCTGTCACATCCTGGTAGGGAGCCTGAAAAGGACCATGGAGCTTGCTTTAATTCATGGCACTGTGAAGGACAAGGTTATTTTTTAATCCAACAAACTAGCATTAAGGATGAGGAATAATCACTCAGTCCAAATCTCTCAGATTTGAGAGAGGCTTTTGCTCAGTTAGCTCAAAAGCATTCAACAACATGCACTCTGAATGCTCAAAAGCATTCAACAGCATGCATAAAACTTTCTTTTCAAAGTGGCAGGGGAATAGGGATTCCTTTTAGAAGTGTGTCTCTGTATCCTACAAAATAATTAAAGTGTGTAGGTGGACTTGGAGAGCACAGAAAGTTTTTACATTCAAGAGTTTTGAATCTAAAGGTGCTTAGAGAATTGTTCTACATGAATTAGAATGTAACGTACCATAACTCATCTGTATATTTAGTTTGCAGATTACCTTTACGACATGCCGTTATTCCTGACTGTTGTGTTGCGAGGAATCTTTACCTGGGATGGTCTTGTATGGATTTTTTTCCTAAGAGTTGCTGTATGCACTTTAGGGGCAATCATTTGCTTACCTTCTCCATTCAACACGATGCCTGGGCTTCTCTGCAGAATACTTGGAGCAGCTGATGACATGGTGGTAGTTTTCCTTCTTCTAATATGCATGATAAATATTGGCCAGCAAATTCTATCAGACAGGGTAGATATGGCAAGGTCTGCCTCTCAGAGCATGCTGTTAGAATCCTGACTCACATCCGGATCTCTCAGACTTCATCAAATGGTGAGAGGCTTCTCCTTGATTTGCGGCAGCATGTGAGGGTCTGTCAATCTGCTGCGGGCAAGGGCTGAAGCAGGACTTGAGATGCTGGGCATGGCCAGGTGATCCAGTGTGCATATGCTTAGAAGACTGGTTTTATATGTAACTGTCTATTTGTTTGTTCATGCTGGACTTCTCTACTTCCATTCATTTTAATTTGAGAAGTTAGCAAAATGTAGAATTTGCTAAGTCTTGTATGATGCAGGGAATGTTAGATAATACCTTTGCAAAATCTTGTATTGGCACTTTGTGCAATCACAGCTAATTACATATCCATTGCAAAAGAGATTTCTACAGCTCGGTACCAAGTACAGCCCATATTCCAAAACAGACAGCATGAAACTCTCAGAGACACTGGCTTGAAACAAAAATGTAATTATAAAGTATAAATGCTACAAGGGAAGAACAGCGTTATAGAGATCATACAAGCAGTGTGAACGGATCCCTGCGTAAGACTTTCATAAAGGCCTCTGCAAGGTACACGGCTTCCTTGAACTCTGTGCATCTGAGTTTTAACAAAGTCAACACGACAGCTTGTTTCCTCTGTAGACTTTGCACGTTCCTTGTGACTTCCTTGTTACGGCAGGACACCAGTTCAGCCAGAGAGATCAAAGTCAAATTTGTGGTGATGATCTAAAGCGCAGGAAGTTTATGGAAAGTTTGCTAAAGTTGGTGTGTGTGTGTGTGTTGATCTGCAAAGAGATTAAAAGACTGGTGCAGTACCAGTTAATGTTAAGTATCTGTCCCTGTATAATCTGTACATTTGCTATGCATTTGGAGTCAGTGGACTTCATTTTTATATATTAGTTGTATACAGATATGTGAGTAAGATAGATATACTAAAATATATAAGTATTTATTGTTCTCAATACACTGGTCTCCAACTGTTCTTTCTTTCTGTATATTTTCAATTGACGTTTTTTATTGTACTTTTGAATCATATGCTACAATGTACCATGATGTTGCAGGAGTTTTCTCTTTTTGTTGTTTCTTCATTTTATTCCCATCAGCTGTCATTGTCTTTAATTATGTCCATGAACTTGTAAAGCTGTTTCTCTTAACAATGGGTACTTTGGAAATGGCAACAATTGCTTTTCCATGAACTATGAGGCAGGAAGTACATTGTTTCTTTAAAAAACTTACCAGATGTTTTTGACTGCTAGCATAAAAATAAAAAGAAACTATTATTTTCCAAGTTCTTTAAGTGTAGTTTTGTTATTGTGTAACTTCTGTTTGCATTTAACTGGAATTACAGCCTATGCCATTGCTAAAGACTGGAATTTCTATCAAGTTAACTGTATAAAGATGGAGTCCATTTATATGAAAACTAACTCCATGTACATGGACTGTAGGTTGTTTCTTTTGCATAATAAGGGCTCACTAAGAGGATGGAGAATTGTAGGTTAAGAGATTAGGGGCTCTCATTAATGACCAATGGCAACATTACAACTGGTTTACATGTGCCTTTCTGCTCTGTCTCTTGGTTCCTCATCTCTTCCCTCAGAGCCTTTGTTTTTGCCTTTTAAACAGAATATTATCTTCTCATTACTAAGTCATAGACAAATGGCAGAGAGAAGATCTCACTAAAAGCATGGGCAGGATTCAGATCTTGCAGGATCAAAACAATTTGGGCTCTTTGAGGTGAAACATTTTTCCTGCAGACAACCAGAGCATCCAACTTCTCTACTCCCATGGGCTAGTCATGCCCTGATCCGGAGGGCAACCCTGGCAGCATCCGTGGCAGCCTTCAAAATCACCTGAGAACATCTGAGTCATCTGAAAAGCCTCTGGCTGAGTCTCTTTGGGCAGCAAGCTGCCCAGGGGACACCTCTGCTGTGGATCACAGGAAGGTTTCTGAGCGCTGACAAACGCTGGTCTAAGGCAGGAAAACCTGCCTTCTGTCCCTCAGCGTTTTCCGCTGTTCAGCACGGTGGGAATGGACGCGGAGCTGCGCTCCCCTGGCGGCCGTGGGCAGGATGGAAGGAATGCACCTGCACCAGGAGCCTATTTTCAGCACCCGCTCCTGGTCAGTGTCAGCTTTCAGTATCAATGGTGGCCTGTTTGACATCTGCACCATGATTAACGTGCACACAGAGCTAGTTACTTGCAAAGGCAAAATGGCTCAATGTTTTGACATAAAAATGACTGCTCTGCAAGAATGCAGACAGAAGAAATGAGGTAGGAAGCAGAAAAAAAAAAAAAAACAGAAAGAAAAACAATCTGCAAAAGCGATTTCGAAGCATCACTCACCAAAAATATACTATAATCATAGTTAAAAAAAAAATAATGGAAATCACATCTTGGTCTTAACCATAGCACTGCTAGATTTTAAAGGCCCATTTGCAGGGCAACCAATGGTTATCTGTGAAAAGCACAGGGAAGGTGAGCACTTCCCTAGGGGCTGCAGCCACCAGCCACGTTAGCTCTTCTGCGGCTCCGGCTTGTGGCCATGCTCTGAACGAGGACATGGGGACACCAGCAGCTGCCCTTGCTTTGCTTTCTCTGCCTGGGGTAAATAAATGGTTATTCTTTTTCCCTGCTGTACAGGGATTGCAGAGACAAAATACCCAGTGTCTCACACTGAAATGAGAGCATTTTATTTTTAATCAAAAACAAGCCCGTACATTTTTAATGATAAAACATGACCTTCACAGTGAGCCATGACCATGAGAAGAAATTACCTCTCTCTAAAGCACCTGGAAATCTGTCACCCATAGCATTCCCAGACTACAAGATCCAAGTTAGGGGCTCTGCATGATAGAACGATACTCCCGCTGATGCTCCACAAGTTTCAAAAACACTTGGTACTTCTTGTCATAAAACCTGCGCAAAGAAGAGGTTTCAGGCCGTTACCAGGCCAGGGCTCTGCTCCGCGCTTGGCCTGCGGAGCTGCCCGGGAGCGGGGACGGGAGCACTCGGCACCCGCGGGTGCCCCACGCAAGGGACCCCGCGGGAGGTTTTGGGGAGGTTTGGGGCGCCCCGCGCTGCCCCATCGC
>VZSV01000043.1:62055-83542 GCA_013398735.1 Nothocercus julius
GCTAAGGCATCATTTACACGTGGGGAGCTGGATAGGGTTTTCTCAATTCTTTCCATATGTTCACTTATACTGTCAAAACATTTTTTAGATCTAATTAATCTGCACACGTCTCTTCATTCAGCCCCCACTCAACAGGTTTTAACAGTTTTGGAGGTACCTAGCTGGCATTTTTTTCATGAAAACAATTTCTGCCCACACTTCGCCTCATATTTACTGCAGCAAAACCAAAATTATTTGCAACATTTCACTTTTATCCATGTAACTATTCACTCACATCTTTCCAACACTGTCTCAGAAGATTTTGCTTTTCCCCTCATCCTTCCAAATGTTCTGTGCTATGCTGCAGTGTATGCCTGAGGTTAAGAAGTGAAATCCATGCTGTGAGTTTTGATTTAGGCATTTTTTTGTTTTTTTATCTAGCTCATCTGACGTGTGATTTGCTATAAAAAAAATGTATCTCAGAAATATCCTTACATTTTACCCAATCTGGAGTGCATTTGGGAAATTATTCTGAACAGGTGCTCATAAAAACCAAGAGGCCTTAATAAAAAGTCTTGCACTACTGTGAACCAGCAGAAGCTTGAGATGTTAAAACAGAGAGAGTAAAACTACATTAAGGTATGAAGAAAGTCCTTAGTGGTAAACTCACTGATATTTTATAGACGTACAAAATGTGGCAAGAAGCAAAACCTAGAAGAAATCAGCAATCTGTTAGGAGAGAATTTAGATGTGGCCACACAATCTTCTCCTTGTAAAGCACAACACAAAGACGATGATCCATCTACTGAACAAGACAATTTCCTTGCCATGATTGCTATGGACAAGGAGCCACCAACCTTTTCCTGAGCGCTGCCTCAGAAAGTACAGTTCTGTCCCAAATTCAAATGCTGAAATGGATTGAGACTGAGGGAAGGCACCACTGATGATATTGCCTGGCATTGCTAAAAACAGGGGCATCATGCCTCCTCTAGGCCTGAAAATCAGTGGCAGACAGGAACAAGAAGTTGCTCCTCTTTCTGTTGATGAAATTCAAGCCAGGCAAGGGCTTAAAGGCCCTTGACTGTAAAAAGTACTCAAGGAACCAGCTGAACGAACACAAACTATTGTGTAAGAACTGAGCACTGTGCCTCAAAGGCACAATTTCTACAAATGGAGAATACTCATTGCTAAGAGATTTTGAAAAAGCTCCTGATCCCCGAATACCCTGAATAGCTGTGGGGGCTTGGTCGGACCGATGGGTCTGGCCAAACCAGTGGCAGCAACAGAGCAACCCAGCGTGAACGGTGGGGTTGGTGTTGACACAGGTGACGGCCAGCCTGGGAGCTCCGCCACATCTTCTGTGCACACAGCAGTGCCGGCTCCCTGCTGCCTCCCCAGACCTCAGCAACACGAGACCGGCTGCCCTTGGCCCGGGGAGCAACCCAGCTGACAAAGGAGGCCCTTCTGCAGCTCGCACGTGGATGGCAAATAGACCACAAAGAGCTTTTCAAAGCTAGTTACAGTTATCAGCATTAGAATTATCTGTGTTGTACAAATACATTAAATATATGTCTCCTTCACAAAACATCTGTTTCAATTATTGTCATTTTAATAGCATTAGTGCCCATTTTATACCATTGTCTCAGGAGATGGCCTGAACAAACAATTCAGTGAGCTCTTGGTTGGTGCCTTTCACCTGCACAAACCTTGTGCTTGTCACCCAGAGCTCTGCCTATAGTTCCTAGAACTGAATGGCCTTGTCTGCCCTTAGGGCAGCCCAGGAGCACCTGGCAGAGCCACCACTCCTTGGCTGGGTCCTGAAGAATGTGTACTGGCTCTGTGCCTAGCGTGGGACACTTTGAAACACCTTAACCTTCAGCACATCTGAAGCGGCTGAGACCACTTCATGAAATACATTATGAACCTCCTAGACCCCCTGGGTGAGGTCCATGCTACCTGGGCACACGTTGGAGCTCCGGTAACTTCCGAGTCTTAACGGAAGAGGTGGATCTCCAGAGGGGATTTACATGAGGAAACTAATAGTCAAGCCAGAACAGATATACAGAAAGAAAGGGGGAATCTCCGGACGGATCAGAAACGCAGTCCAAGGAGCCTGGCAGGCGTTGCCAGAGCAGGAGAACACATCCCATACAGCCCAAAGACTGCACTGCTCAAATCAGCCTTCCTCAAATGACAGCAAAATATATGGAAACTACTTCTGGCCTTCTGATTTCACATAAGTAGTGGACTTGCCTGGTTCTGCTGCTCTTGGTGTTATAAACACTGGCTGGCATCTCTTGGAGACCCCTTGAAGCTGGTAAACTTTGTTCCCTTTACCATCCAAACTTTTCTGTGAGTAGAAACTTCTTTATATTTAAAATATCCTTGTGTATTTCAGTTACATATCCTGCATAAAGAACCATAGGTAACAACGTGCATTGGGAAGAAAGTAGTCAACCTTGTTGGCAAATGTCAACAGTCACCCTCTTCACTGCTTTAGCTATCAAGCCTGCTGCTTTTCCATGCAAAACCCAAACCAGGGGCTGTTAATCACCATCTGCCCCAGGGCCATAAAACAGCCTTTGACTGCAGTCATATTACATAACCTTTTAAACTAGCAAACCTAAACCTACTACTCTGCATTGCCAATAGGAATTTTTAAAGGTGTCTGAGGCATTTTTTTTTTTTTTTCTCCTTCGGAGATCTTCTAAGAAAGCATTTGTATTCATTTGGCAAGTAGGAAAAGAGCAGATTTTGTAATTGACTGTGCCCCAAACAATAGCTGGTTCTGTATGAAAACACCCCAGCCAGAATTAAAAGTGCAGTTAGCGTGTGAGTGAGTCACGGAGTGGTAGCAGAGCTGGGCTGGCTCACAGCCAGACATCTAACACAGCACCCCCAGGGGGTATCTGTAAAGTTTAGATCTTGCACAGAGGAGTATACTCGACAGATCCCCCCTTCTTCCCCCAAATTTTGGCCATGGGGTTGTTAACTTGATTACAAGCTCTCCTTTTACCTCAGGGAAAGGTGACCAAATCCCCAAAACACCAAATCCCTCTGGAAGGGCTTTTTCCCCTTACAATACCCAGCTCCTCACCTTTCCTCTTTTCCAAGGGACCCTCTCTGTTCCATGCCATTTCCTTTTTTATTAGGAATCCCCAGTGAGCTGCATGTTTTGGTTTTTATTTCCAAATAGCCCTTTTGCGCCTGCACTTACACTGATGAAAAATGTCTAACGTAGCACCCCTGAAGCACAGATAGAGGAAAACTCTTCCCAGTGCACTTCAGGGATAGGAAGCAGGATTCATCAGCTCCTGAGTTTTAATCTTGACCAAGTCAGGCAAGCCCTCTGTAGCTCTGCTTCCCCATGTAGTCCATGCGAATCAATAATCCCATCAAATTAAAATAAAGCACTTGGAGGAGAAATGTAGCCAACATGAGATACAACTGAAGAAAAAACACATTGTGCTTTACAATTCAGCTGATCTTAAGAACTAAGCCAATTCCTGCTGCTGAGGATCTGGCCTTTTATTTAAAGAAAGCAGGCTGACAGAGGAGATGAATAGCAGAGACGCAAATGCTTCATGGAGTTTTTCACTTATAGGTCACCGATCAGAACCTCGACTAGGTCAGGGAATGCTTACAAGCTATCCTGGTATGCAAGCTTTTACAGTGTCCTTTGCAAAGGGAATTTAGGGGTTTCAAATTAATTTCTATCACAGCCATTTTCACAACATGAAACCCTCCATTGTTACCACTCTGTCGCTGTTAACTCCTTGCAAAATGGCACAAAGGGAGCTGCTGCCACAAGCTGAACAGACACTCTCTCTATGTATCTTATTTGAAGACACGTTCTAACTGTGAGCTGAGCCTGGCTGACCTTAGAAAGCCTCTTCTAGACTTGGGTAGAGGCAGAGCTGGGACAGGAAAGTTGTGCTGCAGCTGTACATACTGTTCCTGACATATGCACAAGCAGAGGAATGCGGAGCCCCGCTTGCAGACTTGTTCTCTACTCCCCACAGCGTTCTGCAGCCCTCACCGGGTCTCCTCGTGTAGAGAGATATCTAAGTGCGTGTGCTGGCACTATCATGGGCCTATTCTTTGCAAAATGTACTTTCTGAAAGGAAAAAAGAAAAAAAAGGCAAAATAAAACAGAAGAAGAAAAAATAAACAACTATATCATTGCCTAATGTGCTGAGATCTGGGCAGGGATCATTTCAAAGATCCATATTGTTTACAGCAGCTGAAGAGCCTAACAAGTGCTGAAGCTGTGCTCTCGCTTAAAGTGCTAACATATTTACAGTTTTCAATTCTGTCCTTAGCGCTTATCTATCATTTCAAGATGAATGCTCCTTTTGTACAGGCTAATTACTTGCAAGAATACTGCACTAGCTCAAAACCCCAGATTTGTTTTGCTTTCCCATTAGCAGCAATTTTTGTACTGTGGAAATTGCTTAATACAGCAAATCTAAAATACAGCTAGTTTTTGTTCAAAGGTATTTCTTTGGTTGTGATGAGCCTGGAATGGAGGAGGAAAATTAAATTACTTTTATCTGATGAAAATCTAATTTTTACTATACAACTCTTCTAAATGCACTTACCAACTGTTTTACTATGGCTTGTTTCTTCTTTTTTCTTTTCTCCTAGATCAGTAACAGAGTGTTTGAAAGAAGGTGTTTCATTCATGCTCAACAAACTTTTTTTTCTATGAATAATATGTGAAAAATCCATTAGGATCCCATCCTGCCCCCTCCTCCTCCAATAAACAGTAGGATCATGGACAACAGAAAAGCTATCAGTCAGTTCATAGGAATACAGGAATAGAAGGAATGCAGGCTGCTATAGAACTCAGTAACTTAATAAAAAAAAAAATACAACCCAGACATACAAGAAAAAGAACACAGTTGTAACAGGGACATCTTATCCTCTTGAATGTTTTATATTACATTAATTGCCACAAACCTGTCACAAACCAATTTCAGAGACAAATCAGAAAGGCACAGCAGTGTGCCTGGTGTTTGTGCTAGTCCTGCTGCCACTGTTGTCAAGAATTGGCAACATCTGATTTGCAAAAGTGTCCAATACTTGAGCAAAACACATATCCAGCCTCTCACATATTATATACAGAATTAGATGCCTAAAGCTAGAAGCCTGCAAATGAAAATGCTGATCTTGAATTAGCCTTTGTGGTCCTAAGGAATTGCCTATATAAACCTTGAGTTAGTTTCTGCTTTAAAGGATGTGGTCGCCTTTTCTAAATATTTTCTAAAAACAAGAGTTTTGCATATGAAGTGCATTTCATTGCAAATGTATAACATAACCTGTAAAAGTCATGAATACTATAAATGCTAATATTAAAAATACATAAATTTCTGAGTTGTATACTATAGTTCATAAACTATCTTTCATATTACATACATAGTAATGAAAATTACCACATGTAATAAACTGGTTATGGTTATAAAGGGAGCTTTTGCTTTCCTGTGCAGAAGTCAGAAGATTTTCCAATTATGTGCATCTAGGTCAGCAGACTAATGAATTTTTCATTCTTCCTTGTTTTAATCCACTGGAGTAACATCATTAATAACATTATACATTTTCATTGCACTTTCCATTCTATCACCTTTAATTTAACTACAAAATCAGCCTATGGTATACTTAAACATTATTAGATCTGGTTAACAAATCACTTGGAAGAAGAACAAAGTTAACCAACTTGCCCAAAGTCACAGACAGAGTCAAAAAGCTAGGAATGAAACCCATGTACTTTGGCTTTCAAGTCAGGTAGCATATATCATTTTCTGATTTGCAAAACTCTACTTTTATTTACACCAAAGTGGACTGAGAAGAACTCTGTGAGTTATGTTGATTTGGAAGTAGTAAAGCCGATGGCAGAAATTCACTCAATATATGCACTTTCTCCCCTCACCACACTGCTAATAAGAACCACTTTGGCAAATTCAGCCTTTTAATCACTATTGCTAAGAAATGCTATGCTACAGTTTACGTGCGATTTGTTTGATTCAGAAAGCCAGGGAATTCAGTTCTTATCTCAATGACATTAAACCAACCTGCAGATGTGAGGTACCTAACTTCTTCGGAGACGGAAATTGTTCATACATGAGGACTTACAGTGTGAACAGAAAGGTTGATAAGGAATCAAGTGGGCATGGGTGGGAAAACCTCTCTTCCTTAGCCCTAAATCCCATCGCTGCATTTTCATGCAGTAAACATAAAGCATTTTCCATAAGTCTTCCCACCTCCGGAAGTCCCAACCACAAGAACGGCCATTATCCTTGTTACGTAGGCTTGAGAAAGTTAGCAAACGTAGCAAAAATGTGCATGTGCAGAAAATTAGGCAGAAAAGTTCAAATGCATCCACGTGCATTTGAAAAGCTCATGTGCAACAGAACCAGTGTGATTAGCCACTAGAGGGAACAAGAGCCATGCAGCAGAAACTAGGAAAGGTCACTTTTGGCAGCGGGCCGGGCAGGGTAGCCCTTCCTAAGGAAGCCGCTTTCCTGGTAAGTGCTGGAGTGGGACAGAGCTGTCCTGACCTTCAGCAGGGTTTTGCCTTCCCCTCTTGGGCTTGCACGGGCCTCAGCTGAAGGTAGTTAACTAGGCTTGAAAAATAACACAGCTCTCATTTTCTCTAGCTGCTGCTACGTGTACCTGGGATGCTGGAGAAGGGCTGGGGCTGCAGCTGGACCTGCAGCAGTGGGTCCTGATTCGCAGGTCCGGCTGCACTCCCAGCCCTGGCCAGGACTGAAGCTGCAGGACAGAAAGAAAGGAGGAAAAGTAAGAGCCCCTCTTGGGCCAGTTCCTCTCCGCTGCTGTAAAGGACACTGAACCATTCAGCAGCACGTCTGGGACTGAATCACGGGCAACAATCTTTTCTATAGCCATAAAATAGCAAATAAGTAATAGCTACAGCCTGTAAACACAGGACGCAAGTCATATGCTGTAACTGGAAGCAGGAACCCGCTCATATTCGAGTCGGCTCAGCTAAAGAGTATCAGATGCTACTTGGGCCTTAGAAGGTCGAAGACATAAACTGTGTGCGTAAGAGACAGAGAAGTGAAATGACTCATGACAGAGTTTGTTTTAATATAAATGGCTTTTTTTTTCTGGCTCCTCGCTTTTAAAGACTTGTAATTCTCAGACCTAGAACAGCTAACCTGAAGCAGCTGGCTCCTTTAGCTGGAGTCCTTCATTTCACGTAGGAAACACAGGCATTTACATTTCTGTATTCCTCTGCCTAAGGAAGGGCAGTTTATTTTAACACTGTAATCAATGCCCTCATAAATCCTTCCTCTTCCAGTTCAGGAGTGCTGGCTTAGCCCAAGCAGTGCTGTGTGAATGCGCCATCCCCAGAGCTTGCACCTTGCACAGAGCAGAGCACCTGGTAGCACCAGGGCTGACCCAAGTACTGCAGCCCTGAGGAACCAGCACGCTGAGCGGCCACGGACCATCACTTCCCCTTTGCCATTCTTGCTATGAGAAGACAGAGGCAAAAGACTAAACTATGGAAAGAGCAAGGAAGTGAGAGACAAAGCAAAAGGAATAAGATGAAATAGGAGAAGAGAAAAGGAAGAACCAACAGATGAAGAAAGTGAAAAAATGAAACAGAAGCAAGAACAGAAAGAAGAAATGAATGCAAAAGGGATGAATAAACACCATCAGAGTGGAGGGAGGAAGGGAGAGGGAGTAGTGAGAATGATGGGGATTTAATGTAAGAAAAGGAAAATCTCATTCTCTGTCACACCTATGTTCTCTGTCTGGTGTTTCTTTTATTACCTTTCCATGTCTAGTTCTCTGGTCCTTCTCTGAGATCAGTGGAACTTTCATATCCGGAGAGCCACAAGTTTGGCATTTTGTGTCTTTATAGCAAAAGTGCTGCCTATCCAACATTTCCATGGGGCACAGTTATACAAAAAAAAAGCAAAAGCAATGTCTTCCTTTCATGCAGTACAAGAACCATCCCTTAGATGGGACTATTGCAAAATTAAACAACCTTACAACCAGGACCAGTAACTAACAAGTAATGTGCTTGTATATACAAAGCTTTTAAATCGAACAGTGATATAAAGTGAGAATAGCTCATCACAAAGAGACCCCGTGTATTAGAGGAGTTTCAAACAACTTAGCATCCTTAGTGCCATTATTCATTTCTTTCACCTAGGCTCAGTGTCAGCTTCCAGCCTACAGGCCAACACATACTCAATTTATCAGCTCTAAGACATGCAAGCACAGCTTCCCCCCGACTATTTTAAAGATACAGGACGCTAAACCTCAACTACTTAAAAGTTAATAGAAATAACCGATGAGAACAGAAAGGGGACACTAGTCTGGGAAAATCTGTCAAAAAACAATTTTAACAGATATTCTGAAAGCAAAAGAGATCTGACAGAAAATAGCTAGCAAAGGAATATTTTGCTGAATATATCCAAGGTGGTTAAGTCATTTCTGCGCTACAAAGTTTGCAAAATGAAGGGACTGTCCAAATGTGATCCATTACATTATCACCCTCCACCCTGCAGTTTTGGGAGGGAGCGGTTGGTCTGGGTGACGATACTGCCCTTCACACATATTCTGGTCCTGGAGAGAGGCTTTGGAGGAAAAAAACTGATTAGAAGTTGTTTTATTTTCCAGAGTGTTCTCGCTTGGAGGGTCACCTAAGGAGAGTTACGCTTGCAGAGCTCCAAAGACAGGACGCAGCTGTAGAGGTGAGATTTAAGCACCCGCTGGTTGGCTGGGGGAGGAATGCATTGCCACGTCACTTTACCTCGTCCCGTGACATGTGCTGTCACCACAGCCTCCACATCCATACTCCTTCCCAGAAGTTTCTACTAGGTAAAAGACTATCTGGGCTTTGTGTGGAAAATAGCAACCTATCGCAGGTGCTCACACAAACAGGCCCTACCTGGGACAACTTGTATTTATGTACTGAAGGTTAGTAAAGCTGGAGGGAATACACCCTAGTAGTATTTACATATTGATTGCATTCACTATAAATTACTCTTAGCTAAAACCAACACTTGTGGAAGATGACAATCCAGCTCATGGATCCAAGCTCACTTGGCTTCCACGCTCATAAGAAATGGCAAGATACGGGCACAGCAGACCTCCTTATTCATGTTCTCCGAGTGCTTCTCAATCCCCATCGAGAGAAATATCTCGGAGTAAAAATGTATAGCTTGTGCTTCTCACTGACTAGCTAGTGGTTAGCCTTTCTGCTTATATTTCCCTCAAGAGTGACAGTTATGGTCTTGCTATCAGGACACTCGTTCTGATAAAAACAAATCAGAACCATCAACCCATTCTCTGATGGATTCTCTTCAATGTCACTGCCCAGTTTATCATACCAAACTGAACTGTGCCTCAGAAACATTTTAGCACTGACTGAGCATGTGGAAGGTTGCTTCAGAGTAAGAAGACAAGGGTTTGGAATGGTTGTCAGATGTCTATATCTAAGAAACCAAGGAAACAAAACCCAGTGAAACGCATGGTTTATTTGAACAAAGAAATGAACTGAGTGAACTGGATTCCAATTCTGAGGTTGAGGAAAGCCAAAATTCTAGTAAAACAACGGGCTTTTATTGCCAATAAAAGTGATAAAGGTTATGGGCTTTCTCCACTATCATTTCAGATTACTTAAAAGGGAATAAAGTAGAATCTATTTACTGTTAACAACAGTAAAATGTAAAGTATCTGAAATGCCTAGACACTATAGTAAACAGAATCTTGTTAAACTATATAGACAGGATAAATTTTGAAAAATAAAACCTTCCAGACATTCTTAGCAATAAGGACAAAAAATGTATCTGTAAAGGTATCAAGCTTCTTCAGATAGAAGGTGGGCAAAAGTATGCCCTGGCTGGGGATACTACTGGCATCAAACCCCGCGGCTAAGCAATCATAATGTCCCTTGAAAAATGCATTTTAAAAAAACCTCAGGCATCTCAGCTAGCGCTGTGACTCTACACGCTTGTGCTTCCCTTCAGAACAGGCTGATCCCCTGTGCTGACATAGCAAGAGTTCAAATCCCAGATGGAAAATTAATCTCATAATGTAGCCAGATTGAGTTTCCTATTCTCCAGTGCACAACTCAAAGATTGTTCTGCTGAGCTATTGAAGAAGTGAGAGCAGGGAGATTTTAACTTATTTGACATCCTCAACATCATTTAAGCAAGACACTCTGAAAAGGACCGCACTATCTACTGACAGATACAAAGGATCCATAGTATTCTCCTTTGCACTCATCCTTCCTATAAAATACTGCTCTAGCACTTTTCCCTGCCTAAATGGTCTGGCCAGAAGGGGGTCCAAGGTCCAAATTACTTCAGCTATGTCTCTGAATATGTAGGTAGAATCTGGCCTTAAAATAGAATGGAGATAGATCACTGTGCATTTTAAAGAAAGCATCTCCTATAAAGATACATTCATGGTTTCCTCATATTTATGGTTTTACTCTGGAAAAGACAAAGTGAGCAAGCTAGAATAATTATAAGGCAATGATATTATTAAGGAACTTCTTTTAAAGGCTGACCCTAAATCTTAGCCTGCTTGAAAGGGCAGCAGCTAACTGTACATCTCCTTACATTGACTCCACCATGGTTCGTTCATGGGATGTTACAAAAATCTGTTGCAGCAGAATCTGAGCTTTCTGGCCAGTACTTTTTCTTCCGCTTTTCAGGTCTTGGACTTATTATTAGATGAAAAGTATACTACTGGTTTACTAAGTGCAAACTATCGGTTTAGAAATCTGCACACCTTTTGCAGGTTAACAAAAGACTAACTCTGTGGTATGCCAACATCTGCTTATGTGAGTTTATTGAAAATTAAGAGGCTTGAAAAACGAAGTGTTGAACTTACAGACAGAAAAGAAGGTATTTGCATATATGTGGTTGCTTCTAATATAGTAATTATGTATATAAGATCTACAACTCTGGTGAAGTCAATGTAGCTGTACCAATGTAAAAAGCTGGCATCTTCAACAGAAAGAGGACTAAACAGACCTCATGGGTCATTCGAACATTCAGAAAGGTCTTCACCGCCTTGTCCATCCTTATAAATGTAAGAAAAAAATAGTAAGATCTTTAATGACTAATCTCAGATAGAATTAATTAACAGGTAAGTCACACTGATATTCCCAACACACAGTACCACATCCCCTTTTCACTGATCTCCAAACAGAACACCACATTTCATTTTTATTTCATGAATGTGGTTTCTCTTTAATCACGTATTTTCAGGAAAACACTACGGTCACATCTTTAAGTACTGCATTCCTGAGACTTTTGCTGCCAATTTCAATACTTCCGTGCCAGATAATCAACTAATGTAAATTGGTACACTTCTGTGTTGAATTACTGCAGCTGCCTTTGCCCATTAAAGTGTTACTAAGGAACCCCAAATCTGAACGTTATGCACTGGATGGCACTTAAAATGGATCATGCTAATTTTCCACAAACAACAGCACTGAACAAAAGATGCTGCTTTTGTATCCTATTACCTATGGTATCCACAAGTCATTTCTGAACGGGTAATAATGTGAACCAATTGCAAGACCCTGAATAGCCTTTATTATTTCAAGCTGTGTCATCTGCAAGTGAACTGTGTGTTAGATTCCTGTTTGGGCTCCGATCCAGTAAAGTACTTCACCACAGGGGTAGTCCTGCTTATCTTCAGCTGAACTTCTTGCCTACTTAAAAGTTAAATGACACACTTAGATGTACGATTGGATCAGGGCAGTGGAATAATCTGGAGTTACTCACTGAAATGCAGATTTACATTAACTGAGAATATGACATTTTGATTATGGACTAAGATCATCTGTCTTTTTAGTAACTACATGACCCACTATAACAAACTTTGACATTTTCCTAGACAAGTTTTTACCTGTAATAGTTTCTACTGATATAAAATGACTATAAATCATCTAACGTGACAATGAACCAAACACTACTGTACAGCATGTACCAGTCTGGTACTACATCAAATGTATGACAAGCTATAACATTAGACGTGGCATTTCACCAAGAATATTTAACAGCGGGGGGGTGGTTCTTTCCCTTAACTCCAGTATAAAAAGAGGCCAGGAAGATGAGATCAAATGATGGCAGCTCTGCTTCTCATAAAAGGACCTTGGAGACTCCAAGGAGATTTGCGAATCTTCACTTCAGCAGCATAGCAATATGGAAATGTTAAAGTTAGTAAAGCAAACAGACCTCAAATGAGAAGGGCAACAGATGTCAACTAGTATCGTATATCAGTAAACAGCAACAAGACAGAGGGTACTTTTCTTAGTGCTTTTGTAAAGGAATCTTGCTATCAGCTACAGCCACATCTCAGCTGTTTGACTCGCTAAGTGGTGGTGCTTGTACATGTGATTAAAATCCTACTGGGGAAGATTTCCAACCATATATAAATACTGTCCACTGAAGTCAGCTAAAAGAAAATAGAAATGCTTCCATATATTTATTGTGGCTTTCGAAAAGTGAAAAAAATTATGCTGAAAACCCTCAAACTGACTAAAAGCTCACTCCATGCTTGGCACAGACAGATGAGCATTTATGTTTCTCAGCTTTATTACAGAAGGATCATCCTTAGGGCAAAAGAGTAGTTCTGAGTCATTCTCTTTTTACTCTTACTGCTGAGACTTCTGACAGTAAGGCCAAAATATGCTAACTAAAAAGGCACTCTCTGTACCATAAACACTAGGCCACAAGGAACTGGACAGTGGCCATCAAATCACTGCCTTTTAATTTTTCTCTCTCATCTATATTTCTCTAAAGATTTCTGGTAAGAAGGCAGCTGACTCTATACAAAAGCCAGAGCCATTGCCAGTATCTTGGTGGTTTCATGCATGCCATATTGAATCTAACTTCTTTATGCAAGAAAAAAAGAAATACACCTTTCACTAAGGCAAAGACATATTTCAGTGTCAAAATACCCAGGAAAGAAGCAAAGGGATAGTTGTCCTACTGCTGGTACCTAGGCTTGGTACCTGCAAAGGGCTTCTGCAACTATCTACCACCTTAGATGCCTATGTGGAGAAGACTAACAATTTGCCTGGTTCTCCAAACATGCACCGTAGAGTCCAGATCATGAGCTGTCCATGACATCCCTTGATAACTTTGCTGACGGTCAGAACTGAGAAGACAACAAAGGAACGACTGTGAAGACTCAGCTGACCACTAGAATGCTGACTCTAGCAGTTGGTATAGAGGTTACATGCTGAAAATTAAAGTAAAATTAAAGTAATTTTTTTTTTTTTTACAGAGTATATGTCTGTCAATAAAGACTCATTATTTAAATATCCAGGAAGAAATTTTATAAAATCATTTATATAAAGAGGCCATACCAAGCCATTACACACTACTTATAAAAGCAAAAGGTGTCACCCAAACCTGCTCAACGACGGTCTCCACTGAACCATGGACTCAAACTGTAAATGTACAGATTCGGAGCTTTTTAAGAGAAGACAGGCAAGCTCACAGCAGCTTAATACACTCCTGTTTACAGCCTGGTGCCTAAGAATCACCCTCTCTGCCCTCTGTCTTCCCAAAATCTTCTGATTAAATGAATAGAAGGAAAAAAACATCCCAAAGCAACAGGAAGCCCTTTAGTAAAAGGTGCATTAATAGGGTAAAGCAAGCCAACAAAATGATTAATTTGCTTCTCTCCTTCAATATTATGTTTACACAACTTGATTATAGCACTTAATTACTAATTCACTCTGCTCAAAAACAAGAGTGCTTTAAATTTTTAATAAGGCAAGGGAAAGCAACATTCCTTAACAGAGAGAAGTCATTTTATTTCCATTTTTGATTAACATTTCTAAGAGAAAAACCATCCCCTCCCAGATCCCTCTTTCACTCGGTTCTTTCTTCTGAAAATATGGAAATCTGCAAGAATATTTATGCTAATGTCAGTCCATAAGTAATGCTTTGGAAAAGGAATAGAGGATCAGATTTAAAACACTGACATCCTGGTCAAGAAGCAAAAACAGTGTAATCACATCCAGTTCTCGGGTATCAAAACTATTTATGGTTGTTCTCACAAAATGTTGTCCATTCAGCATCACCAATTCGCCTGTTACCTAGATTTTAGACTAACTGTGTACCTCCAATCCCCTTTATGGATACGATAAAGAAAAAGGTTCTTCTCCATCATTTTTCAGTATGTATCAGCAAATTGCATAACAATAAAAGAGAACAAAGATTACACTTCCCTTAAAACTCAATTTTACTCCTGAAAAATCAAACAAGATCGACAGCGAGTGCTCTCAAGATTGCGCACCATCAATGCCTGTCCAATTCCACACCTATCGCTAGGGTTCATTATTGATATATCGATATCGAACCCTATCAACAGGCCCCAAAAACACTTGTTCTACCCAGGCACGCAGAGCTTTGCCTTGGAGGTCCATCTTGCTCCAGGGAAACACCACTCACTATCAACTCTGATGGTTTTTCACACTGACGGCCTTTGAGTAGTATTGGTTTCCTGACATTTCCCAGTGTTCATAGCTGTAACAATCAAGACATAACAAACACACTCAAATAAAATGTGTAGAAATGACAAGCGAAAGAGAATCCAAGCTCTAAGAAGAAATTCAGAAGATCTTCTCCTCTCTCAGGAGATTCTAGAGATTAAATAACAAAAAGATGAAATGGGAAGTAACTTATATTATACTGCATGTCCTTTTTCTTTTTTTGAATAGGCCAATTGCGTTAATTCTCCTTTACCAGAGAGGATTAAAATGCAGAGAGGTTAAATAGAGAGGAAAATAGGGAAGTAGGGAAGTCAACATTCATAAGGAACAACATATGGTGACCAGACATGAGAGCTGGATGTTATAAATCTTTCTTTGGTAGAATTACTTATAGATGAAATTGTAGTTTCAAGGGGCCTGAGCTTTTAAAAACACACTAGACTCTAGAAAATTAACCTGTATAATTACAAATATTGCAGTAACCTTAATTTCCAACATTTTCTTGCCATGTTGGAAGTCCAGAACACTGAAAATTTTGTTTCTAATACAAATGCAGTCAATAATGATTATGAAAGTGTCTTTTACTTCAGAAATCACTCAAGATAAGAATAAAAAAAGTTAGGAGAATTAAGAATTAGCAGAAAACAATGTATCCTGCAAACAGCCACTGCTGCACAACATAGATATTAGATTAGGATGAAAGGTAGTGCCCATTTCTTTGTGAGAAGAAATGCATTCAGGTTTATGAGAGGATACAGGAAAAGCTCTTCACTGTTCCACTCTTTAGGACCAATTGCCCAAGAAAGTGAAGAGTGAGAATCCTACAGTTTCATATGCACTTCGATCAGGTTCTCCATACAGCGGTCTGCAGGACAGTCAGCTCACTGTCCCGTGGAGAAACAGCCCTCCAGTGCGTCTGTGAAGCACACTACACTCCAGCTTCAAATACCAATTTTGGGATGCCACAAGATTAAGGATCAACATAGTAGGAGAGTAACAGCATATCCAAACACATTATGCCTAAGGAAACACCAGCCACTTCCAATGTTTACCAACTGTTAATCTAAACAGACTCTAATTACTATGTAAGGTTAACATATCTTTGGGTCTCCCCTAGATGACTCATCTTTATTTGTCCTACTGAGAAGTGATGCCCTGAGAAGCGATGAGCAAGCCAGTGGTAACACTTAGTGCACTTGATGCATCTGATTTACTGCACAGGTACAAGAACTGCCCTGCTCAGGAGGCTCACCAGCTCCTGGAGGCACCAGCCTCACTGCACACACACAATTCCCTGTGGGACTCCCAGGCAGAAGCTTGGTAGCACTGCTACTGTGCCTTATCACCACTGCATCTCACGCGTCTTCGCAACAGCCGGTACTTCTGTTGGAAGGACATGTGAGAGCTGGACTAAGATCATCCAAAGTGGCTCTGAGGGCTCTTGGTGTTGGGTGCTGTTTTTGAGCTCCCCTAAAGAGGCCTGAGTTCTAGAAAATGGAGAACTGCCAACCCATGAAAACCAAATGGCTTTTAAGCATTTTGACTTGACATCGAGAAGTGGAAATATCCAAAAATCATTCTGAGAAATATGACCAAAATCACTAGGACAAATACAATAAAGATCCCTCTTCAAATAAACAGAGCCATGAGGTTATGGGTAAAACAAAAACACACAAAAAAACCCACAATTTTTTCCTTTGCTGTTAGACTGACCAAAGACCTTGGAAAGACACAATGAATAAGCACAAATAGTCCACTGGAGAACTGATAGCTACTGCTTTTCCTTGCAAAAACTGCAATGATACTGGATATTTGCAGAAGAACTTATAAGACATATGTCTTTTGAAAGATTTGTTAGAAAAATAAATGAGAGCTCTATTGAACTGCAATGCAAGATATATCTTTCTCTCCCTCCCTCCCAAAAGCCACCTATACAGTTTCTTGATCTCATATAGCTGACTTATTTTTAAAACATTTTACAGAATCTATTGGCTTGCTACCTGATATAAGTGCTATTGCCATAGGTGGCATCCCTTGAACAACAATCTTCCAAGCCCAAACTAAGTCAAAACTTCTAGTGAGTGGTTCCTTTGCACTGCAGAAATGTTCTAGTGTCCAGGATTGGATTAGATCTTCACCCAGCTTGCAGTGATCCCCACAGTCAGTCTGCTGGAAGGCAACATGGTACAAATTCCCAGGCTCATTTACAATACAAGAGTCTTCAAAATAGTTTCCCCTTTTATTTTGCTGAGACACTGCAAGGCAGTATATGGGCTTGGTCTGTAATCAGTGAAATGAAAGGAAACATTCCTGTCTACCAGCGTAAACCCTGGGTCAGGCCTTCTACGGGTAGCTGCTGAAGCAGAAGCTGCACTTGGCAAATCAGACATCATTCGCAGTGCTGAGGCACTGGATTCACATTTATATATATTCTTCTTCTTCGTATACTTATATTAGCTTCTCTGGTTCAAGCAAAGGTGGGAAGGGATCATAAGGAAACTTGAAATCCTGTTCCCGGCACTCACGGGTAATCACTTAATGTAAGTTTAGTCCAGGAAGACCACAGAGCGTGCACTGTACTTAGGACAAGCCACAAAGCACTCCTGTATGCCAGGAACAAGGAACCGCCTGACACATCACAACAGTAAAAGATCAAACACTCTTTAAATTAAAAAATTTCTGACACAACTGGTTCAAAGGACCTAGTTTCACTGAAAAAGATTTCTGAAGGACAATGCTATTGCTGACTATGCATGTACATATATATAAAATATATATCTGTTCTTGGATATGCTTCTGATATGTTTTGGTATAGAAGGGTAGGGATAAAAAATAAATGTAAATGAATATACCAAATCAATACAAAATCACGTTAGATAAAATTCTGCAGCAATAGATTTTTATAAGCATTATAAGGACAGACTTAATAAAAACAGTTTTGAGGTGCTCACTTATTACATAATAATGCAAAAAAATCTTAAACTAGGAACAAAATATCTGTGTATCTGAAAGCAGAAGTTATGCACAAGATTAACAGAGGAATGGGAATTAAGCATGAAATCCTTTAATCGAAGGCTGCTACTGAAATCAATTACATTCATCAAAAAGATCAAATTTTAGTTACATGCACTATAATCATTAAATGCAGATACATTACACTGTACAATGTTTGTTGCAATGGGAATACATTTAATGGAGGAATTCTAATGAAAGAAAAGATCTCTTCCTGCTAATCTAGATTGCTTTGCAGAACATTCAAACTCCTTTTCACATTTGGAAAATTTCCAAACATGGAGCAACTGGCAGTTGCTCAACTGATGTTCACTTGTTTATTGATTCCAATGGTCTTGCATCAATTTAACCAGGCTGAGAAGCTTATCTGTTATACAGAAAGTAGATGCAGTTAAGTTTTAGTTCAAAATTTCAGCCAGAAAAATCTGTGCCTGATGTTAGAAAGAAAAATACATCTATAGACCACCTTGAAAAATGATTTTGTACAAATGGATTGCAAATGTAGTGTTCAGTTCCTACGTGTAACATGAGGAGAAGAAATGTCTTTTATTAGCTGAATTGACAGGTGGGAAAATAGATAAGATTTGGGGCATATAAGCCTTCCCTCAGGTCTATGTTTACTACTGTTGCTTAGATAAATGCAAATAAGTCATGCTCTGGCTTATCCATAGAAGATAAAAGCCTTACTGCTACTTTCAGAACTGTTTTAAAATAACAAGAATACATATTAAGTTTTGTTCTTATTACTAACTCTTCATTCACCATGAGCCAAACAAGAGCCATAAGTGTGTCATTTTTTTTACTGTGTAAATACTATGATGTTGTTTCTTACGCCTAAGACTCTTCAATGTGAAGGATGCAAAGTCGGACAAGTATTATAACTAACGTGAAAGTCTGACCTTCTTATCAGGATCTTCCCAAACTCCCTCATTCACATGTACAATTACTTTGCGCAATTTCTTAGGGAGCAGCTTATGCTTGCATGGCCCCACCATCACAAACGAATCTTCAATACACCTAGGTTAACATATGGAGATAAAAAGGGAACGGACAGGAAATAACACATGCAATGCTGGCACTTGTCCGGCTGTGTAGAGGCATCATTTTTTTTCCATTTAAAGTCTCTTCATGGTGCAAAATTGTGAAATGCAAAAGGCTATAAAACAGAAGGAAATTCAGGTACTTCATACCTGAATAGTTGCAAAATCCCCTGATGCACAAGCTCCAAGAATAGCAGCACCCACCAAAACAGACTCCACTTCTTTGGACAGGACAACAGGCTTGCCTAGAAAAGAGAGAAAAAAAAATAGGTCTCTGTTAGGAAGAATGAAGCAGTGCAGCACTAATGGCAGACTAAATAATTAAGGGGGAAAAAAAAAAAAAAAAAAAGTCTTGGAAACCAAGTTCACAACTCCACTCAGAGCTACCCTTCTATTGTTGACTAATGCAAATCTCTCCGCTCTGTGGTTGAAGCTCCAAGAAAAATGCAGAATTTAAATAAAATAATTTCAGGAAAATACTCGTGTAGAAAATAAAATGTACGAAGAAGAACCCTCTAGATCTCTGACAACAGTTATTTATCTCAAACAGGCTGGTATAAACCTGTTATTCACACACTACAAACCTACCTGCCTATTGAAAGGCGACCTGGGGGGGAAATAGGGTGTAACCTTTTGTTTCTTTTGCAATGTGTAGAAAAGAGTTTGCTTTGAGTTTTTTTTTTTAAATATATAATCAACAAAGCCAGTCTGTTTTTGCTGGAAGACTTACAAATATGAGCAGCAAGCTTTCATAAACTATACAGAAATCATAGCAGTGTTGTCTTCCAAATTTTACAAGACACATGAAAAAGAGATTAAAATGCCGGAAAAACAAACTCAGAATATACTTGAAAGAGATTTTAAATAGTAACTACTTTCTACACAAATTAAGTTTCATTGCCATGGGTAAGTATCATGAACATACTTTCCCTCAGTTCTCATAAAATTTTCTAAGTTCCAGCTATTTTACTGTAAAAACAGCTAGAAAAAAACAATAAACACTTAGAAGTCACCTGCTTTCTTAATTCTCCTTTAAAAAAATCCTAATTATAACAGCATCAGTCTAATTACTTTTCTAACTACACATTAGATGCTCACTCTCACTAAGCCAAAGCATTTAATATTCCTCCAGCATTTGGCATGTGTGCACATTTCCATTACTGAGATAATTTCATTCGATGACCGAGGATGCTTGCGATGGACTTCCTTCTGTGAATACTCTCAATGATATTACTCTAAAAAAAGTGCTGCTCCTCAGAGCCAACTGGACAAATTAGAATGAGCTGAAATATGGAAGAGGCTCTCGCTGAGACCAGTAAGCCATGAATGACTCTTCCAGAGTCTTTCCTTCAGAGAAGACAAATAGACACTTTTCAAATTGGGGAACAAAGTTATCGATACAAGAAAGAATTATGAATACAAAGCAGGTTCACCTGACATCCCAGGCATCTGGGCACATCATGCCAACTTTGCACTGTTCCACCTTGCTATCAGTGCTCAACCACGCAGAGCTGTCACAGGGGCCTTTTTGCCACTTCTCCCTCTAGTTAGCATGGACAGAGTGTCAGGGAAGGAGCGTGGACCTGGGGGGGGCTTGTTGTTTCATTTCTGGCATGACTCCTAACAGCAAAGGACAACTGGTTACACTATCCCTTAAACTTCTCTGCACTGTGACCAAATAAGCCCATCTTAAAAACATCAGTGTAGGATCAGTCACCTGAGCATTTCACCGTGGTCCCACAGTTCAGGAACTGGGTCAGTTTCTAACACAGGTGGATAACCTAAAACTAAAGCTTAGAGAGACTTGGCCTGTTTGCTAGGCTTCGAAGCACTGGACAACTTGCAGCATGCTCTAGAATTACTGCCCGTTCCCCAGGTCACCAGAATGCATACGGAATCCTTACCAGGCAACAACGCAATCAAGATACTTTCTAAGTGGCCTGCAAAATTATCTACTGGATGTCTGCATGACTGAGTCAGGGGCATTCCCGGTTAACAATAATATATTCAGATTTTTTTCTTTTCATGAAAGAATGAGGGATTGATCCTGGAATGTTAGTTATTTTATCTGATAGGCTCTAATGAGCTCAACACAACCAAGAGCATTTCAGTTAGATGAACTCTGACATCCCTTGTCAGTCACAGATTGCACAAATGGGGGAGAACTACAGGCTGCAAAAAGACCTTTTCATACTGAATTGCAGTTGGCCATTAGTTACAGTCAAAGGACTCCTGATTACATTTTAATCAGAATACCTCTTTGCAGATCTTTTATTTTAGCCATCATGAGCCACCATCACAACTGTACATGCAGATGAAACTTACCTAAAACATCTGAGTTATATAAGGAAAGGTCTGCACTTGACAACATCACTTTTCACAAACAGAAAAATAGTATTTTAACAACAATGTATATACTGAATTTTATGTCAGTGGTCATTCTGCTATTTGTTTCTCCAATTCTGTGTTTTGCTTTTTTTCTTTAGGTTGTTACAAATAGAAAGTGTATTTTCATCTTCCTTCCTGATTCAAGCTTACGAAGTATGGTCTGATGTCAGGGCAGGGCAGATCTTCATAGCAAATGCCCCAAATCTGAGCCTTAAACTTCATTCTTGACAGTTCAGCATTGTATAAAATACACATCATTCAAAATTTCACTTAAGTTGTTTAAACTCACTTTTCCTATTTTTCCATATTTTTGAGACATAATGAACAGACTTACAGATGCGCTAAGATATCTACATACAGGAAGGCTAATAGAATAAAACTAATAGAGACTTTGGAAGAAATACAACTTATGTTACATAAAACATGCTCATAGAAAGTACTGTGCATTATTCTTGTCTATTTTATGTTCCTACAGTAAGACTAATGGAATAATTTTTATGGAAAGTTTGGAAAAAAAAACCTTAAACTTGCTAGTGAAAAGCATATATGTGCACCTAGTAGTTTTTAA
>VZSV01000043.1:84082-106067 GCA_013398735.1 Nothocercus julius
GGAGAGCAGACACAGGCAGACAACTTAAGAAAAAGGTGCTTAAAGGAATGACAGAAATGCATCAGTATCACTGGCCCTAAGAGCAACCTGCAGGCTGGGAAGGGGCCTGTAGGGGTAGGGCCTCTGAACTAAGCCCTCCATAGCAAAGATGTCTCCATCAAAAACTCCACAGCTGAAAATCACCCTCAGTACGGAGATTTCCAGTCTGGAGACAAGCAAACAAAATAAATAAATAAATAAAAAGAATAAAATGAAAGCTGTATGTTTTCTTTGCAGCAAAAAGGAAAACCTGATGAATTTTCTGCTGGCTGTTCAAAATAAAACGTTCCATTTCACACCTGGATTAATTAAAATATACCTAAAACACAGGCATTTTTTTAAACTCTTTTTTTCAAGTCTACACTTTGATAGAGTCAAATTAGAAAAGTTCAGTGTTCCCTTCTGTAAATGATGAAAGCAAATACTCTGCCACTTCTAAGAACTCTTTTCTTTCTGTTTGCTTTGCTTGCATCCAACTATTCACTGAAGTCAACGCCTTCCCGCCTTGCCAGTTCCTTCGACAAACCATTTATCCCCTAAATCGTCAGCTCTTTATATTCCCTGGACTTCCCTTGGAAGTTTGCACTTGACTATATGCCAAATTTAAGCTAAAATTTTGCTCAAGCTGGTTGTTTTTCATGCAAATGCCCCCCCCAAACACCATCTGGCCAAAGTTTTCACAAACTATCGTTCACGTTTTCCTTATCTTGCGCTCCAAGTTCATTAAGAGGTTCCGAGCCTTCAATAAACCCCTCTGCACATGAAGCTACTGAAAATTGAAACGACCAGAGTTTCATCAGACTTGGGATGTTTATTATGAATGCCTGGCACAACTCGGGATAGGCCTTCCAATGTATTTGGTTTTTAAGGCAAGCGGCTATGAGGAACTCGAGCAGCCGCAGCACCAGCTGACTAAACCCATCACTTCCCTATTGACACAGAGGGCTGATTTCCAAGTGACACAGCCGCAATTTTAATTATGGAAAAATAAACTACTCTAAAAAGAGTCTGTCTCCTCAGAACTGGCCTGACGGCCACAATTAGATCTCTGACCATGTTCTCATCGCTGTAACTGCTGCATCACATTTTGCACTGACTAGCTAAAAGGATATTCTCTTTCCTTATTTCTGAAATTTAAATTTATTAGCAACTTCCCACACAACATACACACTCCTAAGACCCTGAGAAAGGACATGCTGTGAAAACGATTTTGTGTTTACCTGCCTGGAAAATTGTATTCATGCTGAAATTTAAATTAAAACTAGACTTATTTCACTGTGAGTGAGGGGGAACTAATTTAATCCTGGATTGGAGAAAATGCAAATTGAGGGTCTTGAAATGCAAATTTTATATAAAAAGGAAAAAGAGTCTCCTGATGAAAAGAAAACTATGGATTAACATTCTGTGGGTAGGCCTACACTTTTTACAAGGTTTCCAGTTACGTTAAAGTCGACATTGCATCCACTGAAGACAACCAAGGGTACAGGATTGGAGCTGTCCTGAACAAGACGTACTTCCTTCCACAAAAGCGAAGCTAAAATGTGTCAGGATAAGGGAGGAAAACCAAATATTCAGGGTATCGCACTGTAACTTAGTAAAAATATCAAGACAAAAATAAGTCTAGTTCTGCTTACTTTTTAATTACTGTTTCAAAGCCGATTTAAGAAAAATAAATTCCTGCTAATTTGCGATAAGAAGCTACGCTCTGGTCTTTTATTTCCATCTTGTATCTCATGATGAATACAATCCGCTATCAAAAAGTATATCAGGGCTGAATTTAGTGTTAAATGCAGTATTTGTGGTTCACAACAAAATGAGTTGTACAATGCAGTCAGATAATAGGTGACTTTCCCAGGACGTCCAGCAGAGAAGGGTTCCACTTCATTAGCACAAAATAACAACACAGCACCTGTTTGAGAGCACAAAGTTTTGTTTCCAGCCTCTTTCAGGCGAGAGGAGCAATCGCTGACGTTGTTTAAGCTCTCCTAGACATTCTCATTTAAGTCGGGGGATTACACCGAAGCACCAGGTATAACCAAGCTACAGTCATCTCCAAAAAAGTTCAAAATTGACAACAGTGAATGCCAGACTCGGGTGGAATTATCACTATTTGCTGAAGATGGAGGGTTAATACATTAGGCATACGGCTCGCAGTGAATTTACAGCAGCCGCCCACCCTCTATCCCAGATGGCTGACCCAGCCTAGCAGAGACTTTTAGTTGTTGTTTAACTAGTAGAGCAGTTTGGAAGCTTTCCAACTGACAGAGTTCTGTCAGGAAAAGTTTCCAATTCATCAAACTGTTAATGTTTTTTGAAAACATCTCAAGTTCAACAAATTTAAAAAACAAAAAATCACAAAAAAAGCTGTCAAGGGAGTGTCAACTTCAGTCATTGAATGCCTGAGGACAGGGTGCATCACTGAAAATACTGTGTGCCAAGGTTTCAAACAGCTTCTCTGACCCCAGATTTCATTTCAAATCAGAATTTCTTGTCAAATGGAAACCCTGGGTTTCAGAAAGCCCCTCATTTGAGGAAATCAGGGCAGGAACAAAAGTGTTCCCATAAAATGTCCCATCTTTGCGTGCTAGCAAACATCTATGCCATTTTCATAAAGATGATCTCTCTATCCACTTCTAAGCAGCCCAGCTTGGGCAGGCTGTACACAAGGCCCCAGGAAGACCAAGGGAGCAATGAGATCCAGCTCTGTTCAGTTTACAGCGTTAGGAGCTGAATCACGGATCCACGCTGACTTGCTGTGGTAGAGAGCCCTGACTCATCTACCATGCTACGAGGGGAAAACCGTGGTTTTAGGAACAATCTGAAGATGAGGCATTGTAGTACGGGAGACCAAATTCCTTCATAGCACTGCCAAGGCTTTTCTTATTTCCACTCTCTCAGCTTAACCTCTACTCAGCCCACAATGTTAACGCTGCCCCATGCAGTATTAGGCTCTTGCCTCACATTTGCACTAGAGGCAAAGGGTTTGTTTACAGAATTGCCATAGAGAAAAAACTTTTCAGAAGACATTTTCTCCTCACTCCAGCTTCCCCTTGTCCATTATTTTACAGTAGGGAATAGAAACCAATGTGGGTAAACAATATCTTGTTGCTTTAAGAAGCCTATTAAGTGAATTCATCTATTATTAGAAATCTATTTAGCAGGAGGGAACGATCGGTCTGTCACAGAGCATGAGGCAATTCATTTATTCTTTTATGCAGTTAAAATGGCTTACAGCAATGGCTTGAATCGTGGCCAAGTAGATAAGGGCAAGTTCATCCAGACCCTGAGACAATGTTAGTCCAACAACCTGCATGAAGATCAAAAAGAAAACGTACAAATTCAGCCAAGGTAAAGCTATTATTTTCTGTGGTTTCTTGTTGTAACAAGTTTAAGTGCTAATTCTAAGCCCTATTTTTGTGGGATGTACACATAATGTTACGTTAAACATGTTATTCCTGATCTGAGGAAGAGCCACATAAATTTCTCTTGCCCTTGCAAAGAAATAAAGAACAAACAATGTATTCTATGGGATTAGAGCTAGATTAGCTCTGACAGTTTTATGTTATGACTCAGATAATGCCTGTGAATGTATTTAATGTAATACTGTAGTATACATAGTATTACATAAAAATAACATTTTAAAAGCCCTTCTCCTCCCCCCTTCCAAGGACCCTTACACCAAAAGACAATTCATAATGAAGGACTATATCTTAACGTCACTTGCTCTGACATAAATAATGCTGAATTAGTATCAGCACAAGCAAGACCCAAACGCAGCCATAACTCTGGCAGGAAAGATGCGCTGCCATTATCAATATTTCCATAACGTCATCATACCAAGGGAAATTCTGATTCTACTGCAGCAAATATTTCTTTCATAAAATACTGCAGCTTTACTTAGGACCCCCAAAATATGTAAGAATCTTTTTTTTTTTTTTTTTTTTTTTTTTTTTTTTTTTTTTTTTTTTTTTAAATCCTTCTCCAGTCTATGATTGAACATGTGTTGCAGTACTTAAAGCTACCCTTTTTTTACCTCAGTCTCAAATATAGTACATTTTGGTACTGGTAAGTAGCTTGAGACATTCATTCCAAGGACAACAGGCCAATTCAAGGAGCATTTCTGCACTAAGTTCCAGAGAGATTATCAAATTTTATCATTCTGGTATGCTTCTATCATGCTCCTGCACATGAACAACCTGGCCTGTGTCATGGATTTGCTATCATTAAGTTCAATGTAGAGAAACCTCCAAATGCTTAAACACGAACTGAAAATCTCACCAGAGGAGGTTTCCTGATAAATGTCCAAAATCTGCTTTCTGGTTTTACAGGGTAATGCTGAAACTCATTGTGCTGAAACTCATTACATGGCAAAATTAACATTAGGCCGACAGGTGAGCTGACAGCAACAGCAGGCATTTCTGCTCCATGCTCTGACATGCAATTCCTGTGAAAGGTACCAGGAGAAACACCACACCTCCTCGGATATTTAGAAAACAGACGTAGTGCTAGCACTATCCGAAGTATCGTGGTCTCTGGTTTTCTACTGAAACATTAAGCACATTTCAAAATACAGCAAGAAACCAAAACCCTACAGGACAGTTTAAATAGCTAAGGAGAAGTATGTTTAAAATTAAGAAAAAAAAGTTCTTTCCAAACATTTTTTTTTTTTTTTTTTTTTTTTTTTTTTACCCCGTATTGACCTTTTTGCAAAGACAGGCTGTTTCTTACCATGCCCTTTAGTGTCAGATCTGTTAAGGGAGATCTGTTACCATGGAAATCTGGCCAAACATGTAAATCAACAGTGAGGAAACCCACAGGCAAAGATTTCCTAATCAGATCCAGGTGACTGTTCAAGTATGTATATATACTTTGAGAACTAGAAGAAAAACAAGTTGGAGAAAAAAGTAGGAGAGGTTATTCATCAAACTTAAAACATTTGCACTTCTACTACCAAATGCAAAAGAAGCATCGAAGAATCCCAAATACAAAACCAAGTGGGAGAAAGACAAAGCCCCAGCTTGCCCAGGACAGGGCATTGCAGGGGGGAGCTCTGGACTCAGCAACCACCCAAAGTCCTTGGCACAGCAGGGTCTGAGGAGACCATGGCAGCCGATGCTCTCGAGCTTGTGTCCCCAGGGCCCTGCTGCAGCCAAAGCTCTTAGGTATATGGGGGTTTGATGATGCTTGTCTCGAGCAGAAAGCAGGTGCTGAGACTATGAAAGCGGCTGCTACGGAGAGGAAAGCCCAGAGAGAGGAATAAGGAGGCTTTTAGAGAGAAATGAAAATAAAATTCCATTACAATGTTTAAGAATTTCTCTGATTAATAAATAGTGCTGGACTTGCAGCTTTCCTTTTTTAAACCATTACTATCTCAGTACTTGTTATGATGAAAATGCAGCAATAAGGGTGGAGGAGAGCAAGCAAGTGGCTGCTGTTTTAGGGAGGAGCTGAACATGGGCCTAAATATGATTGTATCTAAGCTGAGACACTGCACCCGTCCCCGCAACATCCCCCAGCCTTCTCCCCAGGCCGACAGCACTAATGGTGAACGACCCAGTGCTTTGGCTTGCCATGACTTCAGTGACATTCCAGTTGAAAAATGTCGCAATTACGGTCAGAATATTTTTCGCAAACACTCATCCCATCATAAACAGATTCATATATATTTTTCAACTCCTAGGAAATCTCAGAGTGGGGCACTTAATTCTAGACATGTGGGTCAACAATAGCATCTAACTCTAATTACAATTGATTAGTCATTGTCTCATCCACTGTATACCCAAACAGTGATATTCATTTAGCCTCTACATGTATATTCAATCATCCACTAATGAGATCCCTAAGGGAATTTGGCATATGCTTTACTAGTTTGACTCCTGACCTCCTAGCAGCTGTATATTTATACTTTGCATTCAACCATTCAGCTGCATGTTTTTTCAATTATACCTTACCATGTGTATGCTATCAGAGGATATCATTCAAAACGAAGTACACTTGGAAGACATTAAAATAACTAATTCACATCATTATTCACATACTTTTAAATGTGCTTTATATGTCTTCTTGGACCTGAACTATCATAATTTGTGAGTTACAGTCATTTCTTTCCCCCTCATTCTAATAGTGCCCCTATTTCTACATTCCTAAAGACCTTATTATAAACAATACTCGCTAATGACAGTCATTGATTTCCAGTCTAAAGCATGATTTGATGGTTGGGAAGAAAAAGGAATGAAAACTTCATTCAATCAGAGGCCGACCAGACACCCCAGCTTCTAGCTGCTCACCATGCTGCTCATTCACTTGCAGGGTATAACCATTCAGGCCAGTCTGACAGAGTCTGAGGGCTGTGCAACACAAGCTGAAGGTCAGCCAAATCCAATTAAGACCCAGATAACCTTAAAAATACACTTCTCCACATTTTTTTTTTTTTTTTGGTCTATACATAGATGTGGATTATTGGCAAAATCCTCCAAACACTTGCCAGTTCCAGGCCTGTGCTATATGCAGTATTAAACCACAGGCTCTCTGGAGCCTTTCCTATTCAGTTCTGTGAAAGGGTATCAGTAGCAGCTGGATCTGGCTTGCAGACCTCAACACAAACTATTGGCATTAAAAGGTAGTTACGCTGAAAGTGGAGAGTAATAAATCAACACAACTTTGCCCAAGGTTATATTTGTATTAGGGACAGAACGCAACAAGATTTTAGTATTTAATCTGTTCATGAATCTTGAAAGATGCCAGCAGGTATCTTTCAGGGAAAAAAATCTAAATATAAAAAAAAAAAACCCTAAAAATCTACAGGTGCTAAAAACTGACAAATATTATTACTACCTACTGCTTGAAAGATCTTAGAAGACCTGACAGACATATGTATTTCACTTTATTGCTGTTTTCCAGGAGCCATCTCTTTAGATGGGTAAACAGCACTCAGAAGCGAAAGAAGTTTTGTCCTAACACACAGCTCTTCACGAAGCGCCAGAGCACATGCAATCTGTGATGTCCAACAGTTAGACACTTCCCTTCCTTCAGAAGATAAGGAACTTTAATTCTAGCAAATAAATTTTAGAGTATAAATGATTGTGTTACTTCCTTCTTTTATTCTGTACTCTGGCCTATGTATCTTGGATTTTACCACATCAGTGATGGCTAGATGTCAGACCTACACAATATAAAGATTAAAGCCCAAACATGTAATCTACACAGCAATTTCTATGACTCGCTGAACTGCATGAAACGAGGTGTCTTATTGCCCACAGAGCATGGCAAGCAGCTAGACCAATGGCTAAGTTTACAGTCATCCAGATCATCCTCATGTAACTCAATCCCCTCCACTTCCAGTAAAAGAAAGGAAATGGGAATGGGGGGAAAGGACAGGAAGGGTTGCACAAGACTGGCTAGCCTTCAGCACAAGTGGTCAGGGGCAAGTGGTGTCTGGCAAGCCTGGCTCTGTCACCTCATGCCCTAACAAGTTACTACAAACCAGCTGAAACAGTGGTAACTGCAGACTGCAAATTCCTGTTCCTGGTACATGTAGAGGAGCTAGAGTGTGGATAGTGAGGCTTCTGAGACCAGGAAGGAGAGGAAGAAGGAAAATAGGGTCAGCTAGTAGGAGATTTGTTTACTAATTTATTACTAAATTTATAACTGTGCAAATATTTTGTAAGAATGAAATCTGCAAAATATTATAAAAGCATCACTGAACCAATGAACTTGATAAAATATCATAATTCTCCTTATCAATACTATCCTCCAGGTAGTATAGATCTATCCTTAATCCAAGCACATAGGGATATATTAGTATGTGTGTGTTTCTATTTTTAAGAACCACATAAAGAATTCTAGGCAGCATGAATCTATTTCATAATTTCATATTGACTGAAGCCCAACAAATTTCTGGGATGCTTGGACCAGTCCTCAGCAAACAAAAGGTACTGGACACTGCAAAGCATGAGAAGGCCATCCAGAGAAATCAAGCAGCTTTCTGCTTTCAGGGATGGAAACTGTATGCATGGAAAACAATTCTATGTGTCCAATGCATCTATCAGGAGGGACCTTTGTATTTCAGAACAGAGTGAAGATAAAACACTGTTTTTCCTTAATCCAAGGAGAAAAAGAAATCAAAAAAGAAAAGCATGTGCCCAACTGTTCAGCTAAGATCTCTCTGGGAGTGATGTGAACCATCTTAAAAAGAATCTGAGCCAAAATAGCTTGGGAAAGCTCAGATCTGAAAGAAGTCTCTGGATAGTTTTTATCTCCTTTAAAAGTGGATCAAACTAAAATGTTGAATCGCACGCCGCTTAGTCCTTAAGGAAGCCTGGAGTTACTTGCAACTCACTCCTACATCTCAAGTTTTGTCTAAAACTTTATCCTGGGTGTCCATGTTCAACTTCTGCTGACATTCAGGAGTATTTTTTCCTACAACAGCTACTCCTTTATTTAGATGACTGTTCCAAATATATTAATTCATATACTTTTAGTATAAGGTATAGCTAGTTCATTTCTGGTGCTCAACAGTATCCTCTCCAAATTAAGACAGATCATTAGTCCAAGGCACACAGGTCTGCTGAACAGGGCTGATGGAAGGGCACCACGAAATACACTGGGCCAGATACAAAAGGAAAGATGACAAGCAGAAAGTGAGTATGGCCACTTAGATATCCCCAGGGTGAATGTTTAAGGGGAGTTTCAAGCTTTGATCTTTCAGCAATCAATTGGGAAGCCTTGGTAAATACTTGGAGTGGCCTGAGCGACCAAACTCACTATCAGTTTGCTGATTCTCACACCGCAGAATACGGATACTGCAGCGCAGTTCTGTAGGGCTGGAAATGTGTAACAGTATATCATCAATTTGCAAGGCATATGTGCCATAAAATAAATAAATAAATAAATAAATAAGAACAGTGACCTGGCTTTAGCTCTTGCCTGTAATTCTGGGAAAGCGACATGGCCTTGGACCACATGTTCTATCTGAAAAAGAGGAAAGCAACATTATTAGAATGGATGCATCTTAAAAACTCAGTCCTAGAAAAGGGCAATGCAGCATTTTAACTTCTAGAAGACATGAGAGCTTATAAATGCCTCAGAAAGTGTTGAGCCCTAGACCAAAGTAAGGCAAAGACAAAACCTCCACTGACAGTACTACATGCAGAATTTGGCTTAAAAACAGTATGAAAAAACACAAAGCTACACTCTAAATACACATAATGCTAAGCATACAGATCCTCAGTCAGAAGAGCAAAGAAGAGAAAGAATGATTCTTGCCTGTCCTACAGTATCTAAGTGCAGTCACTAAACCCTCCCATTCTCTCGCATGCATTCCTAAATTCCACCAGGAACATCTTCCCAGCCCAAACCCCAACATCTTTCTGTATCACTGTTAAAAATAAAACACCAGGTGTGTTGTCATCCTAGTGTATGCACAGTATGTTCATTGTAAGAAATAAAATATTTGCTACAAAAAAAAAAAAAAAAAAAAAAAAAAAAAAAAAACTGTACCTAACTTACATATCAGCCAGTTCTACCGTTATTCACAAAACAGAGCATCATGTAGAATCACAGAGAGTAACTGAGCAGCTTTTGTGGCCTCTTGCTAACACCCCATCAAAGGTTATGGCAATGATAAGGAAGTAAAACTAGAGGTACTTGAAAACATTGAATATACTTGGCAACACCTACTGGCAGTGAGCCACGTTAGGTATTTAATTTTTAACAGTGTGAGTCTGGGCCTTAGCAGTGTAGTAAAACTTATATAACAAGGCATGCACATATGAATACAGCAGGAAAACATAACGCATGCTTGTTACCTCTGAGATTTACATCTAAGACACTCAAGCATTAATAAAAAAGCTCTGGATTGAATTTTGCAATCTTCAAAAAATCTCTTTAGAAAGTACTTAAGAGCTTATAAATTCAGAAATAAATCTATAAACAAATACGGTATATACATGCGTACTGCGAAAACACTTTACACAAAAATATTATGGCACTTATGAAGTTACATATTTAACACTGAATTCAGGAAATCGCCAAGTGTGACTGGCATCCTAGAACTAGAAAGTTCCCAGAACTCTTCTTCTCTCATAAGTTATTCTTTATTTTACTGTTGATGTAATGCCAGGATCTTAAAATGACTGCTGCTTTAAAATTACAACACTAATGGATGCAACTTATCCTCCATACCACTGTGCATCTATACCGTTTTCTCTTATGGCTCCCCATGTGTTTTGCACATATATAACCTCAAGAAGACCACATGAAATATTCTGGGGATGTTTTAATAAGACAGCTTCCCTAACATAGCTAATAGTATTTACTGCTGACTTTTGCTATGGGTCCTAACAAGAACATACCTTTAAATGACCCAGGAACATCTTGTTCTCTGGTACTAGGAAGGAATCCAAGTATCTGTAATTACTGAAAATCATTTTTTTTAATTGCCTCTCTGAAATGCCCTGACTCTCACAGCACATGTTAAGTGCAGAGCCACCTTGAGCCAGCCAACAAAAGACACTGACCTGCTGCATCCTCTCTAGAGCTTCACGTCACCATCCACCTTGGATTATCCTCTAGGAGCACCTAGAGACTTGTCTCAAAAGTGTTCTTAAAAAGAAATGCACGAGATTTTCTCTTTTTCTTTTATAGTGGTGTCATCATGAGCAGAAACTAACTTTTTCTTATAGCCGTAATCACTCACAGACACTTAGTTGTCAGTAAAATGGGACACTTTGGTTCTAGCTCCATCTTGGCCCAAGCAATTTAAGACCTGCCCATCCCACCTGCAGGGAGGGTCCTTTAGCCATAGGGCTATGGAGAGGCTGGAGATGGGATGAGAGGTGGTGGCTGCAGGAGTGGAAGAGGGATGAGTGTCCCACGGAAGCAGGCAGGAACGTAAGACCCACGTGGCCAAGGACAGAGTGCAGGAAGGAGCACCAATTCCTAGCTCCGTGCTCAGGGTGTGACTGGGCTTCCTGTCCCAGGATAATTTCTATTTCTGCCTTGGTGATTGTTTCACATGGAATGCACCAATGCAGTGATGCCCAAATCTACTATTTCCTGGGCAAGTGCTCCAACCATTAAGCTTTTAAAGAGGTGGGTGGTGCTCCGTCTGAGTAAGACGGCAATTATGCCTGCAATTTCTGAGAGGCCTAACCCACCCGCCTGCCTGGTGGGGATACCTGCAGGACTGGGCCTGCCCCCTCGAGGCTCTGCACCTTGGCACGAGCCTGGCACCCCTCTGCTCAGGGCAGGGCAGCTCTGCATTCGAACACACAGAGTACGGAGACGCAGGGAGTTGCAGAAGCTTTTAGGGTTAAGCGAACACTGACGTCTTGATCACACTTTTGGATCTAAGCACCTGAAGTCTGACTAAAAACTACTCTATACAGCTCCTCTTTCTTTAAATTTGATATAGGCGTTTTTTATCTGAGTACCTTAGTGTAGGTAAGAAAAGTCAACTTTAGAGGATCCAGTCGTTTATGTGTACTGACAAAGTAAACTAATCCAATATAGTCAGATTGAGATGACAGCATATTCAGGCTCTATATAGGCAGGATAACAAACTAATACCTTACTATTCTAGGCACAGCATGCCTTTCACTTATTTATGTGCACAATTTTTCCACGCATCACAAATTATAGGTATTTTTTACATCAACATCTGTCTCAGCCTGCTATTAAATCACAACAAGAAGGCCTATTCACTTGCAAAACAGTAACAGCAAGGATCATAATAGGTAGACATGTCCTTGGTGCTCTGCCTCATCTACAATCTCCTCTGAGTATGAAAAGGAACAGAGTGTACAGGACATAGCAAACAAGTAACTTATTGCTTTCCATCGGATGATTTCTCCTATGATTTTATGAAGATGTTTCCAGCAGAGCTCTGGTTGAACTGCAGTTAGGACAAGTCTGCCTTCCTGGAGTCCTTTTGCATCTCCAAACACTTACCAGTTTTCCTGTAGCACTTTGACCCCCTTCATTCAACCAAAACCCAGGCACCATAGCAGAGAAGTAAGGTCCCCAAACACCAGGCACAAAAATGGGCGTTTCGCTTATCTGGAAAAATAAGAGAAAGCTCTAGTGACTCAAACTGCCCGTCAAACTAGGTATTTCACAGTTAATCTTTGGCAGCTGCCAGCGTTCAACACTGAGGACAATTTCTGCTTCTCCACTGCAGTTACCAGCATGACTGGAGATGTACAGGTGGAGATTTACCGCATGGAGCACATGGAGAAATATGTCCCCCAACTTGCAGCATTTTTAGATTATGTGACACAGCTGCAGTTACTGGTTGCACTACTTGTTCACCCAGCCACCCAAACAGCTGGATCTGGCCATGTGGAAGAGTAAGTTCTTTCAGGGATAGGAATTGTATTCCATATAGACAGAGAAACTACCCTGTTGTTCAAAAAAAAAAAAAAAAACAACAGCTTAATTTAAACAAGCACTTGGAGGTGGTGTGCAAGTAGAAGCCACAGACATGGGCTGAGTGAAAGGGGATTTTCTTACATTAGTTAGCAGGAAACACTCACCTGGGTAAACTTCTGATTCTGTCCCATATTGGGGTTTAACTTTATGTAAAACATTTGCCCCTTCACACCCTTTCGTGAGGGTGGGTCCCAAAGCACTCGCTTTCAGAAACTGTACTGCATTCCACCATATGCGTTCAGATATACCACCGACAAACTCAGTGATGTCCTGCTTCTATGCAGTATTTCAGTGGTTAGACCACTCAGGATGTGGGAGATACCGGTTCATTTCCTTACTCTTCTACAGAAGATGCAAATTATGAGTTTATAAGGGTGGAGCGGACTCTCTTCCTTTCTCCTATTAAAGCTACTTCACTTTCTCTGCTCTAGTCCAGAAAGACAGCCTAAAGAGGCACCATATCTAGTCCAGCAAATAAGGCACAGAACGGGGTAGATAAAGGTGGGAGAACTTGAGTTCCAGTACTTGCTACAAAGCCTATTTATGGGTTCTGCGCTGGTTGAATACATTAATAATTCTTGCAGCAGAGGCTGGAGAAGAGAGGTCAGGATACCCGCTTCTTTCTGAAGCAAGATTCATGTTCTGTCTTCCAGCACCAAGGGGCTTGACACATTCGAGGTACACACATCCATGATTTTCCTGGGAAAGGCATAGGGCAGCACAGTCCTACACTGCCACATGATGCATGAACATGCTTCCCACCAGCCAATGTTAATGGGAAGGCCAGATCTGCAACTGTTGTTCTCCAGAGGTGGGAAGCACTCCAAGAGAAGGAAATTATACTAATATAACAACATTAGTACATGTATTTTCAACATAGGGACTCCAGGAAGGCTGGTGTGGATTTAAATTTCCTCAACAAAAAGAAGGGTCTCTGTTAACAAGACTTTCTTTTTTATTTAGACATTGCTCTACAAAAGCAAAATTCTAGACCCACTGAGGTTGCTTAAGGTTTGCTGTTGATTTCAGTAAGGCCAGGATTTCATCTCAAAATTGTTTTCATTAGTATAATTATTAGTATAATTATAAGCATTAGTAATAATTATAAACCCAACCTCTGCTCCTCTTAAACTCAGTGCATGCTCTCCCTGTATTTAAACAGGCAAGTTTTAAAGCACTTTTGCTATCAGCTAGGGAATATGCTCTAAGACACAGTTTACTGGCATTTGTGCATCACACATGTTTAGTAAATAAAGCAGCAGGGAGGTTTCTGCACAAACAATAGTCTGCTGAAGCCATCAACTTATATTGCAGCTGATTCCTGTCAGGAACATGAAGTCAAGGAGCAAAACAAAGCAACAAAACTGTTTTCTCAAAATACAGCGCTAGAGTTTCAAGCAATCCTGAGTTCTCTTAGGAATACATCTAGCAAGTAAAAGAATCTTGCTCAATTCCCCTCTATCACCTCTAATGTGCTGACTTACTTTCACTAAAGATGTTTGCGTGCATGCACAAGAGTCTGTGTGCCTGCGTAAGGGTTTGGCCGACCAAACCCATTAAAGAGCAAGAATAGCTGCACTGAATTTAAACTGGCATTTATGACTCCAAGTGGACAAAGCTGCGTCAAAAACATTGCAAAGACATTTGTTTTTGTTTTGTTTTCTCTTAAAACTACAAATTAATATATCTTTGAGTTTTCAACACCTCTATGAGGCAAGCCTTCTTTTACAATTTTAATAACAAAAAGCACAGCAACAGAAAGTATTTATTAAATGCTCCTAAAATTTAAAAACTTAAAATAACTTGCATTTCAGACCAATTCTACAGCACTGATCTTACTGAGAACACAGTAGTGTGCCAAGATTCCCAAGATACCTGCTCCAAGGCAATGATGGAAGTCAGAAAAGAAGTCCCCTCTCATTCTTTCCTTTAGTTATGCAAAAGCACATGTCTCTAAAGGTGGAAAGGGACTCTTATTCCAGGATGGGCCTGCATTTTTGAAGTCTCATCTCAAAATATTTTCAACAAAGCAGAGTTTGCAATACTCTACTATTTTCTGTGGTTAAAGAGTATCCCCATGTATGAAACCCAAAAGCACAGCGCTGCGCTCAGCAGCTAAGAATTCTGAGGAGACCAGATAGGCTAAAGAGAGTCAAGGCACAACATCCTCTGTCCCAAATGCTTTATGAATCCATAGAAAATTCTAAACATCAAAAATAACAATACAGTAAAAAGTTTAAGTCATTATTCCACTAGACTCCAAATTGCCCTGTATCTCTACTAACACTCAAAGGTGCAGATTGATTAAAAGATCAAACTCTTCCTGGCGCCTGTTCTTCTGGCTCAGTATTTTGGACACCGACTGGAATATGCTAGGACAGGATATTTTCATGCTGGCTCTTATCAAGTTACACTGAAACTTTCCTATTATCTTACCACTGAAGTACCATTGGCACATACTCCAGCAAACTTTCAACACATGAACAGTGCAAACAAGGGAGTTATCTCCACATTTATGAATATGGCCAGTGGGGTGCTACATTGCCTTTTTTTCTGCTGTGGGAGCTCTCAGTTGGAATAAAAAATACTGGTGATCATGCTGGCTTGGGACTATATATGGGATCATCACCATTTCCTATTTCTCTTTTCCACTTAAAAAGTTTAATTCATTTTTTGCAGTGCACTTTTTGCAGCTTAACTGCAAATTGTAATGTGTGTGGCAAGTGAGAAAAGCAGGAGGTAACAAAACTCCCCCAAATGTGCACAAATTCTTTGCAAAGAGGTGAGGGGAACTCTCTTCCACAGATGTGTAAGAGACAGCAAAAGGTTTCCATTTCCCCTCCTTGAAATAATGTGGGTGATCCTTAAGTTCTTCAGCCTATGCAGCAAACAGCATCTGTATTTTCACATCCAAATTTATCCTCAAATCCTTTTGGACCACATGTATCACTCAGTCCCTCCAGAACATGTGACTAGATATAGGTGTGAGACTGGGGAAATGGTGCAAGGTTTGCTGCAGAACCCAGAAAATAAGAGCCCTTTGCCAGAGTTCAAGTTATTTCTGTTAAACTACATTACATCCTTTTCATAGTTTTCTATTGCCTTCAGACACTCTTATGATGATATAGACAGATCAGTGTACTGTCACTGCTTTGCCATTAATGAAGGTTAAGAAAACCCTTAATCTTTTTAGCAGAAAAACAACAGTTTTAAATTTATTAGTAGTTGATTTTTTTTAAAGCAAGTAAGAGATGTCATCCTTCCTTGAAAGTTGAAATAAATATTCAAAAGGAACATCATATTTTCTACCTTCTATTTAACTTTAAGCCATTCTCTAAAAAACTCTTGTTGTGAGGCACATTTACACTGATTATTTTTTACACAAGGAGAAACTGAAGCATAAAGGGGATAAAGCTGCACACCCTCATGTGCAGAGAGTGTCAGAAGGCTCTTCACAGTAACTACTGCGGCAGGTATTTGAAGATGGGAGATGAGAGGAATTTGAACCAATTCACATTTTGAGTCGTAAAAAACATCTATAAATATTTAAGTTAAACATACTCACACAGACTATTGCCTGCTCTATGATGTTTACTTACAGAAGTATTATATATTTTGAAGAGCAAATCCACCACATGGTGTTCTAACCGTGGATGAGGAAGAAGTCCTTTGTGCAGGAAAATATCACCTTTCCACATCTCCCCAATGTGAACATTTCTACTTGCTCAGACCACTGACGCTGACAGTTCCAAGATTGGGTTTGTCAGAAGGGGAAAAAAGTTGAAGATGTTTCAACATCTCCTGAAAGGGAGAAGAAAGGGGAAAAAAGTTCTATCTGGGAGGATTTAACCTCAGCGTGTGCTCTATAAAAGATCGTTCTAATATGTAAGATATGTAAACATTATAGAGCAATCAGAAACAAATTAAATGACGAATTTAGTTTAACAGTATTCAGCTGTGGTGCAACTGCCAGAAGGCACTTTTTGTTATGAATAGATCATTTGGATGAGTTACAGACCAGATTTCAACCCCGGCGTGTGCTAGGAAAATCAATGTCAAGCTATTTAAGATCAGAAGGTATCAGCAGCACATCTGGCAGCCCACAGAAATGAAAAATGTCCTTAAAATATATAATGTTATATAGAACTAAGCTCTAGTATGAAAGGACCTGCTCAAATGCACTAATAAGAGATCTGTAATGTATTTAGTTTAGTTTAGTCTTTCCCACTCGCCTCTCCCTCTAAAACAAGGACAAAAACAATCCACCTCCATTGCAGCAGTTTATGTGGAAAAAAGCCCTACTTACCAGTTACAGCTGTGGGGTAGCTTACAGCTAGCCTAAGTGAATCAAAGACGTCAGTGCCTTTAACACAAACTAAATTGAGTTTTCAGGACTGGTACAAGGAATGGTAAATAACACAGACCTTCAAAGAGGAGAAGCACCTAGATATATAGGCATTCCATAGAGTAAGTCACAATGCAAGATTTATTTAATTTAGCTCTGTCTTGCTAGACTAGCCATATGATCTCCTCAGTGTTTCCTCCTCAGTTTTATGTATATATTACAGCAATCAGAGACAAGATAAAACAAAACAGGCCACACTGTTGAGAGCAGTTTTATGGAAGCATGGATTCCAACAGAACTTCCTTCCTTAGTTGACACCATCTGTTGCTAGTATAGACTTAAACAAATTCTTACTACTTAGCTATGACATGAGAAGGAAATCTTCACATTAATCAGGAATACTGCTACATATGCACCTTCACCCTTTTTCATTTCTGCATCCTAACACTGGGCATCTGATATCTGGCAGCACTCTAGTATTAGTATCAGATTATCTATAAACTTGAAGTGCATCTTAGACAAAAATCAAATTTCAGTGGAACTATCTTGACTTAAAAAAAAATCAAAATTAAGCCTTCGTTCTACTGTGAAAAGTGTTTTAGAATAACCATTTACTAATGAAAAGCTAGACCAGAAAATTTGTCTGAAAATCTTTTCACTTATCAGCTTCTATAGTCAGAAATTCAGAACAACAGCTGCTCCTTTTATGTTGTGGCATGTATGAAAAAATACCCAAGATATTAATGGAGGGAAGGGAAAAAAAAAGAAGGAATAGCATGGCATCACTCAGCAACTCATAAATGCTCTTTACAGTGCAGGACTTTGATCACTGACAAGTCAAATACTTTCATTAACTTCCTTGCTGACTTTTAACTTTCAAACTTCGTGACTGTGAGTTGAGAATACCGATATTCATTAAATTCAAGGGTTTTACATTGATGCGTAAAATCTTGTATTAAGAAAACGGTATCATTTAGCTTCTGCTGACAGATAGGCCTTATATAGCTACTTGACCACAACTTTATGACAAAGAATGAAAGAGATTCATAAAAAGGAGAGAATTCAAAGGGAAACCCAAGAATGTTTCGTTTCTAGGTTTCTGGTTCAAACCTAGGTCATAGCAGTAGCTATCGAATGTATGAATTGGTAACAGCACTTTCTGATGGCAAATATATTAACTGCTTGGAGTCCACAGTCATATTCTCAGTGGACTGATGCTTACTCCAGAATTGCCATCCTGGCATTAACGCTCAAGCCCAAAATGGTTTTAAAATTAAACTTTCCCTGCAATCCCATAGGCAAGTCACTATGTTAAGATTATGGTGACTGCAGTTCTCTTCTGAAAATATGGTCATTGTTAGCAGCAATTACATATTAAACACACAACAGCACTCAAGTTTTAGCCTGATGCAAATGGCATTTAGAAAAATAAGATTTTAGAGCAGCAAAAGAATACTTCAGGATAAAAGGGAAATTCAAATACATTAATATTCCAGTTCTTACGGGTCATCTATTACCAATGATCTGTTTGATTATATTTTAAATCTATGTCCTCTGGCCATGACTAGCTGCATAACTTGTGGTGGCAAGTCACATAGCTCCCTCCCATGTGACAGGCTGGCATTCCGTGGGCCAACCGCAGTGCTGCTCTGCGATGATATTAGATACTAGGCCACAAACATTTATGCATCTAACTTACACCACTGAAGGCATGGAAGTTGCTTGAGTGAAGACGAAGTAAAGATAGAACATGGTCCTCAGCCTCAGCACATCTGACCACAAGACAATTTTGGGAATCTGTTTGCATTCAGTTTAAGAACACTGGCTGATGTGGTGAAAAGACTTTCATGCTGAACATGGAATCCACCACTTGTCAAGGCTAAGTCATGGGTTTGCCAAACCCAGAGACATGGACACTTACTAAAGCTTAGTGACTCCCACTTCATTAGGGGAATGGTAACAGAAGGAATGAAAGCAAAACAAACTTATCCAAGTATGCCTATCTGAGGTTGCACAACGGAAAAAATATTCAAAGACATCAGACAGAATTTTTGCAGGATAAGATACTGTTTCTGTCTGTGGAACCAGCCAAGGTTAAAACAGACAGCCAGAGAGACGTACATCATTCAAAGGGGAAAGCCATGAATCAGAATCAAAGGGGTCTGGGCACTGCCAGTAGCTCAGACTTATAGCCAGAGAATGACCTGTGGCAGGAAAGTTGAATCAGAAACATGTACTCAGTATTATCTTTTTTTGTTCAAGTTTGTTTCTTTTGTTCTGGCCATGGTAAAGTCATGTTTTTATGTCACTCATGTTCCCCCATTGCTTTTAGTACCATGCAGGAGTAACTGCACATGGCAAAACTGCTCACAGGCCAGGAGTTCTGGCAGAAATACGTATGTCCAGCTAGCTCACAGGGCCTGAGAGGTCTCAGAGACCAGTTTACATCAGGAAACGGACCAGAGAGCACGAGGAAAAGACAGTGACATTGCTTATTTACACCCAATGAAAATATTGAAAACGTGTACGTGGGCCCAGCATAATTCGATCCAGCTTACTTTAGAGCAGGGAAGTAAAGCCTCAAACCAGCAAAGTATGTGACAATATTAAAACACCCTCTTCCCATAAAAATATATGTATCTTTTTGATTTTGCTTATTCTACACACACACCTGTGTAACAAATAGGTAGAAAAACACTACACACCTGTGTGACAAAATCCAACTGATTACAACCACAACACACTTAAGTAAAAATTACCAGAATTAGAAACCAAATAGTATTCATTAAAAGTCAGGCTGGGATCTCAAATTTCTGATGATGGGCTAGCAAGCCCTGCTTTAATTATTACTCAGACAAAACTTTCAGTGTGACCTACAAGTAAGACAAGCAGATGAATTCTTAGGAACTACTGTTAGTGATTATTCTGAATATTTCTGAAAGAAACCCTTCGGAGAAAAGCAGCAAAATGTTACTGACACACGTGCAGAACTATTTCTTATTTTCTAAATTTTCCATGAAGCATGAATTGGTCTGCAAAGTATAGACCAAACAAGGTATGTGATTAATGCCTAGTAAAGAAACCACAGTCCTCAGGCAACTTGATTGCCTCATCTCTGAAAATATTTCAGGTGAGTTATGAGACTGGATTATATACTGCATACCCTGGCTTTATATCTACCAAGAATTAATTAGAGGAAAACTTGACTGAGAGTACTATTAAACATTTCCACGGTGAGATCTTTACTGAAGGCTGAGTACGGAAAGGTATTTTAACACTTTTGAACTCTTTAAGATTTTTAACGAAAGACTATTTGAATCTCAGTAATACTAGTTCTTCAACGCGTACTTAATTTGTATTTATGGGTACAGAGACCAAGAGAAAGTCAACTATACCAGTGCTTCCAGTGTTGGGAGCCAAAGCCTCAACTTGTTCAAACTAGCCTATTACCATTGACTTCTGTGGAGCTAAGTGGAATTATACCATCTGAAGATCTGGGCTAACGTTTGCCTTCAGACAAATGTGTATTTAGACAAACTTAAGTGAGCAGCCTGTTTTTCAAAGGAGACAAAAAGAAACATTCATTTCTGGCTCATGAATTTGAACATCTAAATATCTGGCTTCGTGTTTTAGAACAAGGACTTAGAACAAGAACTTTAGAACAAGGGCACCTACCTTTAGGATGCAAGTCAGGATTTTGAGTGTCTATAATTAGGAATGCAAGCCCAGACACCTCTTTGAATATAGGGCAGCAGATATTTAGACACAAAAGGAGAAGGAAATCTACCCGCTTCTAAATGCTCATGTTCTTTTCCTAAAAGTAGGGAAGAAAAATCCTGTAAATCAAGTTTTGCAGTCAGGGCTTTGCCTAAAAGAACAACTAACTCCTTATGCATTGCTTCGAAACCTGAAAATTGGTTTTGACTACTAGACCTGCTCCTCCTTCAAGAGGGATCACTACATCATCAAATGTGAACTGCTTTAAAATAGATCTATCAGGAAACTATTCTGCAGGATTTAGGTGGTTCTGCCCCGCCCTCGCCAACAGCCATGGGAAACTGGTTCTAGAAATACTTAAAACTGATTACAAATATACTTGTTTAAATTTTGCAAGAGAATAAAATAAAATAAAATCACACTATTTTATTCAGCTGCATTTTATTACAGCATTTTTAAATGCAACAAATGGAGCCCTTGCCCAGGGCAGGGAATGCAAGAGGTCACAAGCAGCACTTGTATAAGCAGCTTCTCTGCCATGGGAAGACACATGTTGTGTTTCTGAGAAAACCTTCTGCTAATGGATGCTATAGGGCCAAAATGACTCACTGTCCTCCTCAACAGAGTAACAGACCCCCTGCAAGGTAGGTAACAGCCACCAGGTCCAGTTTCTTCATCTGAGTTGACCATGGGCATTTTATACTGTCTTCAATGCACTTCATCAGATTTCAGCCAATAGTTAAGTATGGTATTAGTATGTCTTAGGCTACAACCGCATGAATAAATTATTACGGATGAAAGTAGGAGGTCAGCTGCCCTGCAAAACCACCTCTCCTCACGGTCTCTCTGTGGTGTATCATGTGACAAATCCCTGGGCCCTTGCACATTCCAGAGGAAACCAGGGCCAGGAGTGTTACTGCAGAGTCGCTGACACGGTGCAAATACACGCTGTAGATTATTCACTCAATTTTTTCATGTGCCCATACCCTTATTACCTTTGTACAAAAAGTACTGTATGTTTCTGCTGATTTTACAATTGTTCCTTATTGTTTTAATCCTAATCTTACGAGAGAAGCCAAAAAAGACTCTTTGGAGAATTCTCAAATAATTACTAGCAAAGCTGGACAACTGAGTTTTGTTTCAAAAAGAATGATTTTTGTTCATACACACAACATTTTGGCATTTAGCTGAGGAGAAAACAGTGTAAAGTCCTACCTTTCCCCCTATAAACTTTTGACTTTCTCTTTCCACTGGAAAACTCCAAATTACAAAGCAGAATATAAAAAATGAAAAAAATGAAAATGAGATACTAGAAGTAAATTGTCTATATAGTAAGAGTGAAATATTAATAAAATATTATTTCCCTACAAAAAAATAACATTTTCATAAATCTTTGCCACGTAAAGGTATCAAGAAAAACTAAATGCCAAAACTCACCCTATTTTCAAAATGAAA
>VZSV01000043.1:106412-149919 GCA_013398735.1 Nothocercus julius
TATATAAAGTACAAAATCAAACAGGGTAAGCACATATTTTATGCCAAATTTTGTTCACACTATATGTTGCCTAACTGACCTGAGCACAGCAACTCAGCTGTAAGAAAGCCAAGCTTCTCTCACTGTGTTTAGGAAAACATTAAACCTTCTCAATGATAATATTTTCTCCCAACAATAACAACAACAACAACACGGAACACCTGCTCCAGTTCTAAAACAATACAAAAATCCAAACAACATAGGAAATGTAGCCACTGAGCATTCACAAGGCTACCAGTAATATAAATGTGCTGTTTATGCATCTCTTTCCCAAGCCATCTGTCCCTGCAGGTACCTTGTGCTAAAAGCCTAGGAGCCAGCCTGTGTTTTCCCTCTCCCTCCTCTCTCTTGCTGAGCTACGAGGGGCATTACAGAGATCCACAAACACATTGTGATCTGTGACCCACAATTCAAAAGCCAGACCACGCTGCTACCAAATGGAAGAAAAAAAAAAAAAAAAAAAAAAAAAATCTCAGATACACACAATTTCTCAAACTTGAGATCCAGAGAGCCAGCCATCACCTGCTGGGTCAGTGATGGCTTTACTGATCTACTGACAGCAGCAGCCTCTCACATTTGAATTAATGTGCTTGATCCATCCATTAGCACTAAAAAACTCTGAATCATTTATATGAATCAGGATAGAGGAGGATAGCAGGTTGGTGGTAGCTTTTCTACCTTAGAAGCTGGATCCTGAGACTCTTGCCCTAAAGAGGCAAGGCCTGAATGCTTTTCAGGGAGAAACTATTGTACTGAGACTGATGAACATGGACAGTAACGTCTATCCTTGGGGTAAAGCAACAGTCAAATACACCAAAGAGGTAGAGAGGACTCCTGAGGTGCAGTGAGCCAGGGAAGCTCCTTGTGAACCAACAGAGGATCTTCCAAAGAGATCTCATGCTCCCATCTGCCTCTAGAATTCACTCTGGGTTTGCTCTTCTCAGACACACAGAAAACAGTACTGGTGTTCTCAACAGAGACTTGCACCCTTGTATCTTCTATTCCTTGGCATGAGGTTAACCTTCAGTGTTTTATTTCAGGAAGCAAAATTGGAGCTAAGCCTTGGATAAGAGTTTCAGCTCTGGAAGAAAGTAAAATTCAGAAAGAATTCATGGATAGTTCACTGAAATAATTCCACAGTCATTCAGCTTTCAGTTCCAATTTATCATTTTTATTTGCTTAAACCAGAGATGCAAGAACTTCAAATACCTTATCAAGGACATGATAAAATGCTCAGGCTTGAAACAGAACCTTAAAACAGATGAATTTTGAATGTTCTAAGCTTGAACGTTCATATACATTTAACTCTGCCTTCTACCAGTATTCACTCTACTACTAAGCACATATTTTGTTCTGGCTTGGGAAAGTATACAATAGACACACAGTGGACTTCTCTTTTTATTCCCAGTGGTCAAGGTCTTTTAAAGAAATTGGCAAAAATAAATAAATAAATAAGAGCTTTAATCTGTTCAACTCTTTCCAAGATCCAAACCAGAAGAAAAAAATCCCACATTCCTAATGGATTCAGAAGCTTTTTGCTAAGCACTTAAGCACTAGCAGTTCTGCACTGCTTTATTTTATTCTTTTATTTAGTGAAATGCCTGGTACAGATACAGGTTAACCTTTTTTTTCTTTTTGCTCATATTTACTATGTCACCTTCCTTGAAATGGCAACTACAACTATTTTGATAAATGGACTAAAAGGCCGTCTGGTTACGCGATAGCTTCTAGTTGTGCCCTCTGCTGAAATGCTGTTCTGTGCTCTTCTAAAGCAATGCTGCTCCATGACTCAGAGCAGCTCCTTCTGTGCCTCTCGTAACCGTAGCTCACTGGGGATACAGGGCCTCAGATGAGCTACAACAATTTATACCACCCATTTATTTTTATTTTTCTTCCAATGATAGATATTCCCTGTCATAAAATGCCAGTTTATCTGAAGATTATAAATCTTCCGGCACAGACATGTAACTACAGGCCATTTTAAATACACAATTTATAACACTATAATTTCCTGATACGGCAAGTTAAATTCCTGAAAGATCATCACAATATGAACTAACTCTTCCCAGCATTTCACAAAAATGGCCAAACCAAAGAACCATAAAGCCTTCTAACCTGTCATTAACAGTGGTAATAGATGATAAAGATGTAAAGGGAAAAGCATAAGAATAGGGCAAACATACAATAATTCTTCCAAGAATAATCTCCCAGTCTCCAGTGAGTTGAGGGTCTTACTTCCAACAAGACAGACCAAATCTTCCTAACTGTCCAAGACTGCAAACAAATTTTTCATTAACATTAGCGATCATTAAATAAAAAAACCTGTTTGCACATTTTGAAATAATCTACTTTATCTGTAGATTAACATAATTTTTTTAAAAGCACATCAGAGTTTTTGACGTGTCTGAGTGTTATTCCTTTACATCAGAGTTGTTCTACTTCTGTCCTCATTCCTAAACGAACACACCGAAGATACCCCTGCAGCACTATCCTTTTTTGAGCTTAGTGAGGCCTCTTCTCATCTAAAATGTTAGAAAATGTTCATGTGGAATAGCTGTGCCAACAATACTGGTGAATGCTGAACCACACCACCACCTACTCCACTCCCAAATACTACTTTAGAAAGTCCCTTGACACTATCTTTTCAAACCAGCCAAAGAGTCAAAATTCTGATGTAGTCCTATGCAGGTGCAGTACTTGCCCTGGTGGCCAGAGGACAACACTGTGATACGATGGGCCAGGAAAGGAGCACAGGTTCTCCACAGAAAAAGTGTCTAACACTGATTCTTTTCCAATGAGCCCATGGCAGATGTGTCAAATTGTAGGAGGATACAGGCTATGGGTCTCATATACTTTCTTGGACATTGCATCCTAAGACCCTCGTCTTTTCTTGAAAAGTATTTTCAAGATTATCTTTATGCAAGTTATGTTGGCCAATCCACAATATCCCTATCCGGTCAACTCACCATATCACATAGGGACAGTTTTGAAGAATTCTGAGCTTAGTAGCTGATGTTGTGACAGAAATATAAGGGAAGAGTGGGGAAAAAATGGCATTTAAACACATAGGTCAACCTTTTTAGACTGAGGTACCGTTCCTTATTTCACCATTTATGGTGAAAGATAATTCTGCAAAAAAGTGCAGTAACCAATGGAAAATATCAAGGAGAAACATTCTTTTTTTTTCAAATGGGGTCTAGTTAACCTTATCTGCCTTACCTTATCTATTCTGCATGCCCTTCCTGTGTATTTTAAGACTTCTCTAATTTATTGCGTAATATAGTCCATTTCAGAGATTTATTTTTCTTTTTCACCATTAGTATTCCTTTATTAGTGAGGGCCATTATCACCCCCAGCATCTTAGTTACGGGTCTTTTTAATTCCCCCTGAGTTACTGGAAGCAAATTTACAATATATGCGATATGCCACCGCACTCAAGTTTTAAACATGCCTTTATTTGAATAACTAAATGGGTAAATCCTGAGGACCTTCCTTGGTGTTTATTCAGCTCTTACTTCCTGAGACAAACTCCCAAGGACAGAGTAAACACTTAGAGTAAGACCTCAGACCTTCACCCAAAGTTATAAACACAGAATGGAGCATAAATTTTGATTCCCAACTGACGCTGGGAGAAAAGCAGCAGTTAATGCTTCTCCTTACTTTGCTTTCTGGATGACCGTGTAAAAAGACACATTTCCCTCTAACAATTTTTCCCCCAGCCAAGATCTCCCCACACACACAGTTGGAGCAGCAGAAATCCCCTATCTAGTTCTCCTGGGAACAAAACACTCCAATAAAGAGCTCAGGCTTGACCAAGACTGTGGCCGTCAGGCTGATATGTTTTTCTGGCTCTGGACAGGAGGAATCAGAATTGATTAGTTTGAAATGTTGCTGAGATGTTATACCTGTCAAATTTAGTATTATCACTTTGAAGACAAAAAGAAACAAAAGAAAATCTCTTGTTGCAATGAATGGCCACTGCTAAAGATGGGCTATAGTGAACTAAGACTGAAATAACAATATATAAAGAGTGAATTAGAATTAAGTTACTTTATCCTACAGCAATGCTATGGTGTCTGTACATCAATGCAGCAACAAAATTCTCACACGTTCCTTGCTATGGAATTCAGAAATCAGCAGTGTTTTTCTTTCATTCTCTCCTTCCTCTGCCAGAGCAAACAAAAGCCCCAAACCCTATTAAAATATACAAGTGTCATGGGAGTGTATTGCCTGCAGTGGGTAAAAGTTGTCATTTTGGAACACTGCATACTTAAACATACCAGCAAAAATTTGTCACTCAGATGTTATACACTTCCAAAGTACGGAACCGGTACAGTTTGTAAATTTAAAGACATAACAGCTAAAAATCAACTAACTTACAAATTGCCTCCATCTCCCACCTAATAAAACAAGAAAAACAGTTCCTGTTCTCTTATCCAATTCATTCACTATTGCAAAGAACCCTGAGACCACCAGACAGAAGACACTGCAGAAAGACTTAGTATAATAAATCAGGCACCCTAATATACGGCTGTGTCACACAGGGCAGTTTGCAGTTAACCGCAGCATGAAAATCACTTTGTCTGCTGGAATTTTCAAAGCAAGCATTTTCACTGATGTCAGTGAGACGTCTGTAGAATATCAGTCTTCATATAGTCTCCAAGCAGAATATTTTTCAAAGCATTCGCTCTATCCACATCTATTCTCTAAGTCTTTGAACTCAAATGATCTATTCAGAGAAAGGAAGGAGAGTTGACTGCACACTTCTTTGCAAATGTTATTAAGCATTATCTACTATACCTACAATGCAGGGATTGTACTGCTTTCAGCAACATTCCCATGAACAGGTTGATTACCAGCAAAGCAATGGGATGCAAAACAGATTTCTATGACAGGCGTACATTAAATAGGAACCTCCTATTCTCCCAGTTACCAAGGCAGGTACCTGAGCTTTGAATTATGTTAGGCCAGGAACAAAGGACTCTTGCTCATAACAAAAACTTTTAATAACTCATTTACTGAGAAAGCCTTCCTTTCATCTCTGCCAAGCTTTAGGAAAGGCTGGGAGGCAAGCAGAAATAAACATTATACAGACTCACCACTGCTGGCTCTAAAGTAAACTCTCCAACTTCCTATTTACTTTTCAAGATCTTAAGCTTTGTGGTTTACTAGTTCTGCAAGTAAGTGCTTTGGGTTTCAGAGGCTGCCTGCACATGATCTCCCACCACTACTGAAGTCTGCCTAGCTTTTATTAATATAATAAGGAGGTCAGAAAAGCAACAATCTTTTATATATCTTGCTAGCAAAATCACTTTACTTTTTGCCTTCTAAAAACAAAACAAAGCACAGTATGGCAAATTAATGCCAGTGAAATGGGTATTACAATTTTGTTTGTTTCTTTTTAAAACCAAGGATGCTAGAACATGGAATGAGAAAGTCTCATTTAAAAAAGGGTGTGGAGAACTTGCTGGAGGGGCAAGCAGGAGAAGGCAGCATTTCTGTAGAAATGCAACCTTTCTAACACCACAGGCTGAAAAGGCACCGAAATAGGAGCAGTGACCTTTTCCTCAGAAGACTGTGTCCAGTAAGGATGGGCAACCTGTAACTGAGTCGTGAGGCAAATGTGGTTTTCATTTCATGCAGCACTGAATGCAAAACGTCTTCATTAGCTGGGAAGTCAGCGCTGCGACTGCTGCCAAGTGCATATATAAGCCAGCAGAGCTGAACTGAAGGAGGACAGAGCAAGGGAGAGGTTCCCGTGGTACTAATTTACTTCTCTCGTTTGAAAGACACTAGGCTCTGTGATTCATATGTGGAGAACAGGCCCTACAGAAAAGAAGAATATTAAAAAAGCAAAAGGGAAGGGGCTTACCCAGTTCATAAAGCTTGTACAGGTCATTTAAAAAACTCTTCTAGGCTACCTTTGTCTCAACAGCTTTTGTTTGTATTTTTTTTTTCCCTAGTGCATTCCTCCCTTTTCTCCTTGCTCTCTCACCCTCCCAAGCCCAGCCCCTTTCCTCTGGTCAGGCGAAGGACAAATTGCTGCCTCTGCTAAACCCTGGGCCGCAGCCAGTTGGCAGCGGGAGTCGCTGCCCAGTGCCGCGGGCCCTGTCCCCTCGGAGACCGCACGTTTCGTGTCAGGGGTGCAAGTGCAGCAGTGACTAAGAGCGCGAGGCTCAAGCGCTGCACGCACTCCTCCAATTCACCCTCCAGAATCTCGCTGCCCCAGTGCCATCCAACTAGATTAAATATAGCTGGCAGAGCAAGTACCAGGCTATTTTGTCCCAGCAAGTTTCCCCCCTCTGCTCACAGATGATTTCAAGCAGCTGAGGAGTCCCTCTGTAGTAATTACTCAAAAGTCTGCTGCTTTAACAACGTGGCATGTTCTGAAGAGGAGACTCTCGTATCAGAGCCAAAATACACTGAATCCACTTGCTGGTCTGGCTCCCACTGAGATTACAGAGATCAGGCTCCGAGAACACTTTGAGCCAGCATGTCTCTGCAGTCTCCACTCCAGGATGTGCTGCAAAGGACACGTACTGTGCATGCTTTGGGGGTGGAAACGTGCTTTGCACTCTATTTGTGTGAACAAAGCTGGCAGCCTGGGCGGATATTGTGGAGCAAAGAAGCTCTATTGTGTTTGCCAGTCATCACGAGAATCAAATGAACAAATTTAGAATAAGCTAATCAGGCTGAAGTTCCTTTAGTAGAAACAGGCAAAGACTAGTCAGGCTTGGTGAAAGAGAGCATGGCATATTCCTCCTAAAACAATCCATAGTAAACACTAGGACAACAAAACGGATTGCCTATTTTGTTATTCATGTACTTGTTCCATCTCTCTCTCTCTTAGATCATGTCATGAATTTGATGATAGAAATAAATTACTTGTGCCTCCCCCATTTCAAAAATGACTAAATTACAACTTTTAAACAGCATACACATCAGCACAGGGAGGGAAAAACGAACTGTGCACCAAGTGAGGTGAGTCACTTCCCAAAGCCAAGAGTCACAGGAATACAAAAGCAGATGAGAAGTTGGAGACCCATCTAAACCAGAAAAGGTCCCCTGATCATCCCAAATAGGAAATTCTGCCAACAGAGAGCTGATAAAGGAGAAGGAGTGGCTTGAGAAGCACACAGACCACATCATCAAATAAAGAGGGAAAAACAAAACAAACAAAGACAGAAAAACAGAGATCCTGAACAGAAAGCAGCACATACCTGTTATATTTGGGACTCAAACTGCCAGCAAATTTAGACACACACCCCCTGCCTCAGTAAGCTGAAATCAGGCCAAACAATGTTCCCACTAGAAGCTGTTCTGACTACTTCCTTCAACTGTGAATCCAAAAAGGTGTTAGGGCAAGAATGACAAATATTTTTATCATGGAACAACTGTTCTGGGACAAGTAGAAAACACAACACTGATCTTTAGCTGAGCCTAATTCACCACAAAATACATAGGCTTGAGAATTTTTTATATGTATATCTATATCAAAGCATATACAACGATATATTATGAACAAGGCTATTTTATGTCGCACTCTCCTACTTTACCCCTACTCAATATGCATATAGAGCACATACACTGTGTACATACAGGATTAGTAAGGACCCCATATATCGGACAGCAATGGATGTTGGGAAGGAGGAGCCCTGCTCTCCCTCGCACTGTACTTAACCTCGCAGCTCTGCATGCCTGTCCCTCCTTGTCCCCCCTGAAAGCCCCAATCTCCGAGAAGAAACATTGTGCCCTAGGGACTCCACAACCCTCCGTGGTGTTCCCACTCCATATCTACCCATTTCTGTTTAACATTTTAAATTACGAGCAATTCCTTTCAAAACCTGTTGCAGTCAGGTGAGCAGGACCAGTGACGTCATGCTGCAGTCCACACTGTCTGTCCCACAGACCCTAAAATTTCATAGCCCCCAAAAAGCCTCTTGTGTCCCACCAAGCTTTACACCAGAGCCTTGGCAACCAGGCTGTTTTTATAAACAATTTAACCCAAAGAGACCCTGTCAACAGAAAAAGAGCATGTGTGCATAAACATCTACCATTTCTTCACTTCACCAGAAACAACACAACGTAATCAACAAATTCTACAGATCTCAGCATCTGTGCTTAGAATCCAAATGGAACTGCTGAAGTGTAACAGCGCCATGACGAGGGACGTTTTCCCCTCAGGTCTTTTAAACTGAAAATTGGTATTAATGTATTGTTCTAGTAAGAGAGACTCTGACTAGTACTACGATCCAATGTGTCAGGTAACACGTAACCAAAACACAGTCTCTGAATCAAAACGGTTGCAACCTGAAGAAGAATTTTACTTTCATCAAAAAGAAATGGGGTTTTATGCTGTGGATTTAGTGTCTGGAAAGAGTGCTACACTGATTCCCTGCACAGGCAACTGCAAGATTTATCAACCAAAAGCAGCAGCAGCGTGGCTGGACTATCTGCTGTGGGGAGTACTTGGGAGTTTCTACACGCGAGCGCTCTGCGTGTCATTCTGCCTGTTTATGTCACTGTTCTGCTCTTTGCCAACTGCCACCCAAGAGTTAACTCGGGTCTTGGTGGCTTTACACATCTGCAAAAAGGCAAGCACACTTACGTTTACGAATGGGACAAAGCAATACATATGTCTGTACCTGAAATCCCTCCAACCACATAAAGGCTTCAGAAGAAAACAAAGCACTTTTGAAACTTTCGAAATGTCAGACCCGTAAGACATTGGCAGGAAGACAGACTTTTAGGGAAACCAATTACTTGATTCCCAGAAGTTATAGCATATATGCTAGACCTGTGCAACTACTAGTCAGGAATATTATGCAAGCTGCTCTTTCACTGCCTCAAACCTGTTGCTATTTTATTGCGAAAAAAGCACATTTTGAATGTGTGTTTGACAGTCACCATGGCTACACAAGGAAAGTCTCCTTAAAAGTTTGAAGACTACATGTGGGTGCTGCAGTTTAGAATCCCTGTCTAAAAAGCACGATGACGTGCAGCAGCCCACTCCGAAAGGCCGGCCACTGAGGATCTGTCACTTGAAAGGAATACCTACGCTGCACACGGAGATCAAAGCTACGGCAAATGAATCCCAGCCCTAAAGCGGGGACAACCTTTCAAACATAAAAGGACAGCTTATTTGCCATGCCAAATGCAAATTCTGCTGACCGTTTTTGCTAGGGCGAAGGAGGCAGCAAAGATCATGCAATATAAATAGCCGTACAAAAATTTCCAGTGTTATCTTTTCTTTTTTCTCTCATGGATGAGCCCTGAGGTGGCAGTGACTTTTAGCAATTACCCACTTGGAGCTGGATTTGGATCAGTAGCCAAATTACCACATGCCTTCTACCTCTTGCACGGGCTGTCCAAGGATCTCAGCAGAAACACTCTTACAAAATGCTTTGTGTGTGATTACCCAAGACTGTCAGTGGTTAATTCCAGAAGTGTATCCTCACTTAAAAATGGTAGTTCTACCACAAATTATTATAGCCATGAGTAAAATTAGGTTCCACATTTGTACTTTCTAAAATATCAAAGGCATGATTAGCAAAGTCTTTTGTTCAAGATCTCTGGAGTCCTTGGGGTAATGAAAACTGGGTCAGAGAGCAGTTTCTCTTAAAATTTAAAGTAAATGCTGTGTTCGAGCAATAGGAGCTTCCATGACTCATGGAGCGCTCAGCCTTGAGAAGGGAAACGCTGAAGCCAGGCCTGTGCACCAACAGTAGCACCCCTGCCCCCACCAAAAGGAGGAAAAGGGGGGGAGAAAGCAGCGCAACAGATGATTTTGAACAGTTTCCTGTTATGATCCCTTGAAAGAAATCCAAGCGTACTTTCCCCCTGCTTTCTGTTTTCTGAATTTCTCCTGACAGTTGGCCCTCTCCTCTGCCAGAACCACAACAAAGGCAGGCCTTGAGTTTCCACGGGGCCGTGTTCTCCCTCGGCCCTCTCTGATGCTCGCACAAAGGTGTTATTGTTGCTGGGGCTGCTGCACCTGAGGCACATCAAAGGCGCCGCTCGATGCCCGCCCGGCCACACAGCGCTCTCTCCCACTGCATTAAATTAAACCCGATGATTAATCTCTGCAGCCCCGAGGGTCCCTTGGTGCGCACGGAGAGAAAATATATATTTCTATCAAAACACACGTATAATATACTTTCATTTTATAGCCCTAATTAAAAAAAGGAACGGCTGATTTCAGCCAAATGCAGCTGCGTGCAGCTCTGAGTAAAATACAAATACAACTGCTGCGTGTGCTCTACATTCACTTCATGCAGGTTATACGGGTATAGATAAAAGAATAGTAAAGTCCTTTCAAAGATTAAATCCAGAGAAGCTTAAAATTTGCTTATTGTCTGTCAGCTAGATGTTGTTTCACTCACAGCAGATGAGTTAAAGAAGGCAGGTAAGAAAATGCTTATGAAATGCTGAGTAGTTATATTTAAATTAAAATCAATGTAAATTTACCCCCAAATTGCACAAGCATCTATTCCTGAGCTTGCATTCAAATGATTAAGAGTTTAAAATGCTCCACCTTGTCTACAGGGTGTAGTCTATGTATGACTTCAGGGTGACTTTAATCATAGAACAGAATATTGATTAACACCAACATGGGCTTTAACAAGGAAAGATTTGTCACTTTTGTTACATTAACACAGTTAATGGAGCCACATCTCCTGTTGTCATGGAGTATGTTTGCACTGGTATGTTTTGCTCTCATTTGGGAAGCAAAACGAGCTATAATTGTGTAAGTGGGTCTCTACATTAAATCTTATTAGTGTACACATGTGAAAAATTAATAAATGACTATGTACGTATCTTCTTCCAGGACCAGTTACGCTAAAGGCGTAAGTTAAAGCCAACTGGCTCAATTCCAGCTGCTCAACACTGCCCTGAGACCTTTTGGGGCTGCTTAGCTCATTTCAGTCCAGTATTAGGTCTCTATTAGCCCAGCCCAGTTTAATGATCTAAACTAACTCAGCTAAAAAGAAACAGGTTAGGAAGAGTTCACACAGATAGCTTCTTCTGAAGGACTGAAGGGGCAGAAGCCACCATTGAAAGAATCAGAAACCGTAATAAGTAGGAACAGCCTAGAAATGGTAACTCCTCCTGCCCGTCCTGGTATTTGCAGAGTCGAAAGGCCTGTGCCTTGATGAGCACAGATACCAGGGTAATTTTCTAGGGACAGAGCAGGTCTAATGGTGGTGGAATTGGAGGTCTGAAACTCTGGGGTTAGATAGGAATCCACATATACTCCGAGTATTCAACAGCATTTAAAGCTTGGTTAAATGCTCTACTTCACAAAACTGGGATTATTCATAACCTCAAATTCAATCATGTGCTTAAATGCTTTGCTGAACTACAATCTGTATGACAAGATCATCATCTTAATAATCCTGTTTTATCATCTTAGTAATGCTGTTACTGTGAAGACAACTTTCAGACTCTGTTAAGTTTGCCATTTTATTTATTATTAAAATTATTTATTTTCTCTATGGAGAGCTCTCTTCATGAAGTATGCTAGTACCTCCTAAAGCCTCTAGCTTTAGCCTATTGCCATTTGCTCATTTAGGAAAAATCCAAGTTATAATCAGTCTAAATTTAAGACCGTAATGAGTTTTAAATAAAAAACGTGGCAGAAAAGGGTACTTATCTAAATGGAATGCTTTCAGACTCATACATTTTAAAAAGGTATAAATTTCAAAAGCAGACACTAAATTTTAATTGCAATCTCAGAAAAAGCTTTTGTGTTAATTCACTGAGAAAAATTAGCAAAGTGAAAATTGCTTATCAGGGTTTTTCTTTCTCTTTAGTTGTGATACATATCATAATTCTATAGATCATGGCAGCTTTCAAAGGCAGGATTTATATTGATTAAGTGAAGAGGTGGGGGAGAAGGGCTGTGACTAAAGACATAACACTCCTCCAAATACACTATTCTGTAACACATTAGCGGCAGGCTTGTCGCGGATAACTCAAGCTCCGTCTCTGGCTCAGATTTCAGGTTGCTCTTTAAGTCACTCTGGCATTGTGGTTTTTACCTTTCAAGTCGTTTTTTTCAGTATTGATTTCTACTACTATTAAAGTTCTTGCTTAGTAGTAAATGCATGGTAATATATAATTAATATCCAAAGGTAAAGCTACAGTTACCAGAAAAATCAAGGAAAAGGAAAGGGGTGAAAGACAGAGGTCATTCCTCCCTTCAGAACCATTGGTTACTATATCCTATAGAAATTAAGCGTAGGCATACAACCTACCCCCATGTGGCATGAAGACGTTCCACAGATCATCGCAACTCGGGATGTAATTGGCTGATTCTCACATGGCAGGTTGTGTCCTTTCACATCTGCTCCAATTACTCCTATTAAAAAAAATTAAAATCCCTTTTTAAAAGAAGATCAACACAACCCTCACAAAACCGAGCTTTTCTGTGCACAAATAATTGCCACCTCACATCAATACCAGAAACCAAAAGATTTGTCTAGTCAATGAACAACTTCATTTTATAGACTCAAAATAAAACGCAATCTCATTCCAGATACATGAGGACACCAGATCATTTCCTCCATATTCACATTTATGGTAATTTTTAAACATCATTCCAACTACAGCCAAGACCTTTATTGTCTTAGGTAGTGCAGTAACTTGTAGAATAAAGGCCTGCCCTGTTCTGAAAGGCACCGCAGTAGAGTGCAGGTATATTTATATGTTCACATATCTTATCATGCGTATGCTGCGTATTGTGTTTCTCAGGGGATGAGTTAGAGAAAGGGGGAACCGGGCAACAGAGTGGAGGGCTGTCTCTTCTGTTGTCCTGACTGCTGCTCTGTTAGGGTCAGAGGGAGCCATCTAAAAGATGGGAGATGGCTCCTTTCCAAAGCAGATCTGTGCTCAGCAAGGAGGAGCGGCTGCACGTCGGATGGGGCAGAAGATGACAAATGCAACAAGTGCTCAGCCTGCAGCCACGCATGGAGCGGGAGGTCTCAGAGAGGGTCCTGCCTGCACAGCAGCACAGACCGACAGCCAACATTTGGGATGCAGCAGCACATTCTGTGGAACTCAGTTTAAGGACAGGCTGTTACCAAAGGAAATTCTGTCCTCTCTTCCTCCTCCTCTTAGGCTGCATGTTTGTACTACACTGCAATGATACAGGGAGGAAAAAAAAAAAAAAAAAAACACAGCAGCAAAGGACATAAAGTATTTTGTTCATCCTTTTTCTCTTGAGCATTATTTTTCAATCAAATCAATGAGCGGTTTGATGATTGGTTTGCAAATCCTACTAAAATAATCCTAAGGAAAAAAAGCAATTAGTCTTTCAGCTCACTCTACAACTCCAGATCACAGGGGACAAAAGAAGGAGTAGGCTCATAAAAGAAGGAAGGACAGAAAAGAAGCCCTCTCCTCTTGACCAACATTAGGTCAAATAAAGGTAAAACTTCTCAGAGGTCATAGGGAAACTTCCCTAGGAATGTGTGGATGCTGGAGAAGCCAGGAAGCCTTACAAATTATGCTGGACTGAAACAACAGACCAACCCTGCAAGGACAAAATAGGCAAGGGATAGATTTCTTTCAAATCTTCTGTTTTAATCTGTTTTTAATGTGTTTCACCCAGTAGATATGTATTTCCTATGAACTGTCCAGTTTCCTAATACCTACTTCAGCAAAAACTAGCTTTAGAAAATGGGAACTCTTCAATGTTTTTTAATGTGCACACTTTAATAAAAGGTAAAGCAGTTTCATCTCACATTCTAGCCAACCTAGTGTCCAACAACAAACTACTACCAACTACTGTAAAAATAAACACTAATATTTCTTTTTTTTTTTTTTTTCCTGTTTTTTTATCATCCTTATTTTACAGATAATTTGGTTTCAGAGACACTGAAAAAGTAGTTTTCAAAAAAACCTACAGGTCTCTTCGGTCAAGCTGTATTTCTTCTCATTGCAGGGGCATCACTAAAGCATTTGCTGCACATTTTATGCATTCAAAACCAAAGTTTAAGATGTCACGTGTTACCTGTGGTTGGCATGTGACATTTCTTTAATCCTCTCGTTTAGGCCACCACTGCAAGATTCTGTTATCAAATCACTCTGTTACAGTTTGTATCATCATAGTTACAAGGTTATTATGGTATTACAGCTGGAAGTCATTTCAATATCCAGAAAATTAAGAGCTAAAATTTTACCACTCTGTCCTTAAGTCCTTTATTCTAGCTGGTTTATGACTCTATCAGTAGCAAACCTGTCATATAAAGAGCTTATTTGCAAGGAGAAATAGAAGACAAAGTATGGCTGCTACATTTTATGCTTCATTTTTCACTGTTCAAACACACATATCTAGAAGCTCATCTTAAGTATTTAGGATAGGCTTTTCTAAAATGCACTTTTCTGTAATAGACAATATCATATTAAAACTTACAAAAATAGCTAAAAGTATCATTCACACAAATGAGCAACTCTATTTGAATAATCAGCATGTATTGCAAATTTATTTCTGCAAACAATGAAAGATGGGAGAGCCTCATATTTAGACACCTGTTAATCACTAAGAAAACATTCTTCCGCAGAGTGAAATCAGAGCCTTGCCAAAATAAGTCAGAATTTTGTCAGCAACTTTACTCGTGTAGAGAGTTACTGGAGTCTCCCTGTTTGCGATTAACTGAAGTTAGATAGCAAATACATCTGTAACATTCAATAATACTGAAATCTTAGATGTTTAAATAACTAAGGATAAGGTAATGCTTGCCAAAAGTCATTTTTACCTTTAAATGAGTTTTTTTTTTTTTTTTTTTAACTGAGAAAGATTCAAAATTTTGTGAAGATTCTCAAGACAGACAGGAACCAACAACTCTGTATACTACATAAACTGCATGTACAATAAATAATAAGCATGTACAACACGCTTTAAGAAAGCAGGTACTGTTAAACATTTACACTTTTTGCTCTTTTCCATAGTGACAAAGTATTTCAGATATTGTACGCTACGTTTTCTACTTCTTGCTTACACAGTGCTGGCACCATTTTTAAAAGGGGCAAAGTAAGTGTTTATTTTATTCAAGTCAGTCTCAAAAGACCGGTCTCCCATAGTCACCGTTTTATCTGGAAGCTTTTTTTCAAATTAATACAGTAGGTCAAAATGAAAGTCAGATATATAGTCAGCTTCTACATTTTTGCTTTTGCATAATAGGTATCAGATGGAAAGGAGTCATACATGACCTCCACTGACTTAAGTATCAAATACTTCACCTCTACCTTATTTCACTTGGAACTTCAAAGCCTTCCTAAATTCCAGGACCCTGACCATGAAAAATACACCTTATATCCATTGAAAAGCAGTTATGAATACTGTATCAAAAGCTACTAATACTGAAAACAAAATATCCATCGTGCCATTTCAGGTCCAGCGTGCAGGATGCGAAAGAGCCCTTTCTCTTACTCGACTGCTATAGACTATTATTAACACTCAGAAAAAAAAAAAAAATAGAAGAGAGAGATTCACAGTTGTAGGATGCACCACATTTACAACTATGACACTAACATAACAGCTTCACTTTTTGCAGCTGGTCAAAACAAGATACTAGATCTACAGTTAATCCTTTTGAGCAGTAAGAAAAACAACACACATGATTTCTTAACTTCACCAGAAACAGTTATCAGAAGCAAACCAAACAAATTTAAACATTTTAAAAATTCCAAACCACAACTAGTAGGAAAAAATAGATTTTAAAAACCACAGAAAAATACTTGAAAGAAAACTGATACTCTAGCAGCTAATCAAACTTCATTTGGATCTAGAGAAAACTGCTCTGATGAGCAACAGATTTCCACTGAACCGTAGTGTTTCAATAACTCTGAAACCTTCTGAGGTAACATTTTTTTCTAACCCATCAAACTAAAAAAAACCCTCCATTTCCTGCTGAAAAGTTACATTAAATCACTTTGCTTTTGATTGTATTTAGATAAGGCCAAAGAGCACAGTAAGAAAATGAAGCAGTTAGCCTTACCAAACATTTCATTTCAATGCAGCTGAAAATGAGCACTTCAGAACATTGTGCTGGGAAGGAAACAAAAATTAAGCGTTGGGCCTCCCACTCCAGCTAGAGATAACATGTTTGGAGCCTCTGCATTTACCAAGAAGGGCAATGCTGTTCTTGCTGGTTCTCCCTTTGCGCTATTTTCGCTATCTTACACTATTTCCCCTACTCTGAGGTACATCAAAAGCAATGTTTGGGGTATGTATCTATCTTGTGCTAGCACAAATGTATACTGAAAAGTCATTCTTGCATTATTTTTAAAAGGACAAATTGTTACTAAAACTTACAAGAAAGAATAACTGTGAACAAGCCTCAGACATGAGACTTCTCCCTCAGAACTTTTACTTTTATCTTCCCTATCCCCAAAGTTTTGACCTACAGGAGATGCAAACTCAGCATGTTGGAGAGACAACGTGATGGTGTTTCAGTGGAAGTAACAAGAGTTAATGGATACTGGGGAAGTGCAGCTGCAAGGCTGCAAGGAAATAAACTTAGTGTTATGCAAACCCTTTTCTATAAAAAGATATTCAATATTAGCAGTTACTGCAAAAGCTTTTTTTTTTTTAATTTTAATTCTGCTATTTCATAAGAACAAATATTAGCATGAGAGCAAATAACTGGATATAAAACAAGCTTTGAGAAAAATGGCTTTCTTAAATGAATTTATTATTCTCCTATTTCCAAGAAGAGTAAACAAGACTGAGTACCTAGTCCTCCAGCATGAGCATCAATGAGAGAAGCTGCTACTGCAGTCCCTTCAGGGAGACCAAGCTCTCTCGCAGCCTCTGGCGTTAGACCTTTTCCAACCGACTCTCCAGGAGACAAGACGTGGTTTCCTGGGCAGACACAAGAAAAACCAAACATCTGTCAATTTACTAAACAGAAAAACAAACAGGCATGTTATTACAGGAACTCCTTTCCTCTTCTTCAATTTAGAGCAGTACACAAAGCAAAAAGGTACATTATAAAATATATTTCACTGTACACGTGTATGATAATCACATAGCCATGCCCTATCAGGGTGCTCCATAGTTCAAGAGGATTCCATGTCTTATCCAGCCACAGAGAAATACTTCACCACAAAGCATTAAATCCTGCTTAACCCCTTTCCAACACACAGGCAATGCACACACAGATTCCAAGCTTCTTTAGGAGTTGCTGACTACCCTTTCTGCAGCCTCTCTCCATGTATGTGAATGGGATTTAGCTCAACCTGCATTCATCACTGCAAAGGGCACTTGTTGCACATGGCATTGGCCAGTTTTCCCATTTCTGTGCTCTCCAAGAGGTCTCAGTAGAAATAAGATGGCTAGAGGAACATAAACTCTGAAGGAGAAATTGGCTAAATAAGCATTTTTTTTTCCACTCCAGCTGCATTTGCACTGCCTTAATCTATCCACTTTTGAGTCTTTGATAGTCTTAGGAAATATATAAAACATTATGGTCATCTCAAACATAATCAGTGCAATCCCCCCTCTCCCTCAGTCTTGCCCATAAGGAGTCTGCTAGCAGCTTTTGTCTGCATAGATATCTATCACTCTCTCTCCTTTTTTTTTTTTTGGCTAAATAGAAAAGAAAAATAATTAAATACAAATGTTTCAGAGTTCAGGAGAACAGAGCTAAAGTCACAGATCTTTCAGAATTCAAAGACTACCCGGTGATTTCTTCTTGTCTTCCTCACCCTCATCTCTAGGCAGAAGAATCTACTCTGGGATGGCTGCTGAGCTTGAATGGACCCAAAGCAATAGGGAAAGCATCACAGCTCCAGGACTCCACACACTCTACTCTCGTTATCTGAAAATTTGGTGGCTGAGGCAATAAAAGACACCGTGGGAGCTCCCACAGACTTCCCTAGCAAAACCACGGCTCTAAGTCAGAGACTTCATGTCCATTTAATAGTGCATGTCTAATCTGGGCAGAGCTGGCACAACTCCTGCTTAAAATATAAGCCTACACTATAGGACAATAATACTATTTTCTCAGTAGATTATGATAAGAATGCATTTATACTTAAAGCACATTTTGATGTGCTGGAAAGCAATTAAAATAACCTCCACAATAGAGATTATTTACTTAAAAGGAAGAGCCTATCATAAGATTTATCAGAGATATACTGATGTTTACTGAGCATAATAATTCACAGGTGGAAAGTGGGTCTTCCAGTTTTTAATACCACAGTGGTAGAAGATCCTTGGCTTTGCTATAAGCAATTCATTCTGAAGAAGGCACCCATTTCCTGACTGACCAAGTGTTTGGGCCATTTCGTGACAAAACTTCTCAAGGTTAATTCAGAAACGTACCCATGAAACCCTGGATGGCCATGTGTTTCTGCTCTGATGATCACACCTCCTCTTCTGAAGTTCAGGCTAAGTCTCATGAGGGAAATTTAGAACAAGTGTGTACAGCCAGAACTTTAACACTTAATTTGGGGTTTATATTCAAGTATAGGGGGTAGCAAACAAAGCCAGTATTTCAGGCTCTCCTCTAGATTACAGAAAAAGGAAGTGATCATATTAAGCTATTTCCTCATAGAAATATGTCTACTCTTAGTGTAAATCCAGAAAGATTTTGCTGGCTTTTCCAAAAAATGTTTTGTTCTGTTTAGTTTTTTGTTGTTGCTGAATGTTGGAGAGCAGAATATCTCTCTTTAAGAGATGTTTTGGGTTCTCTTTTTGGTCTTTTAGGACATCAGAGAATAACACTCCTAACATTCAAGGATCTTGCATCCAAAAGGAAGTGCAAAAAAGTTTCATGCAGCTAAAACCACATCTCTTTCTTCAGAATCAGTTGCATGACCTGCAAGTCTAGAGATATTTCATATACACACACACACAGAGCATATGATGAAACTACTCTGAAATAAAATCTCTTCCCAGGCATTCATTTCCATTGCTGACTTGTTTATATCAGTTGTACTGGACAAACAATTCAATGTATAATTATAATATGGATGTTTATTTCAGAGATCAGGCCTACTATTAGACAAGTCCTTCTCCTACCTACCAGCTATTCAATTATTGTATTTTTAGCTAATGATCACTAAGGGAACAATTTCAGGGATACAGATAATCTGCTCTTCTAAAGGCAGCAATAGAAAACAATCATATAGATTCCTTTGGGACTGGCGATCCATCAGAATGGCCATCAGCACTACTATCCTCTCTGGGAATGCATAGAGATAGGTTTGCTGTGTTTTGAAGATGAAATTATAATAATTTTTTGGTTAAATGAAATAAATTAAAGGTACAGCATACCCAGACTGCTTCAGGAATCACACTAAGCCTGAGTAATTTCTTATTCCTTTACTGAAACCATTGCCTGACAAGCTCAGAAGTGATAAAACTCAGCAGCTGGCCAGTGCATGGCATGTTGAGGAAATGGAACCAAGTGGAGGCCTCAGTCAAGTACAAGAGAACGAAGGAACTGGGCAAAAGTCTTTCCTTTTAGGGAAAATAAGAGAAGAGCATGGCGTGGCAGAAAGAGAAACAAAAACAAAGACCCCTTCTCACACATGGGAAAGATGTAGCCAGAGAATTGGTCCCCTTTCAAACCATCCAGAAGTGCATCCAGAAGAGGGATCTCCTCTCCCCTTATCAGGAAGCCTGCACTCTCCCCTTATCAGGAAGCCAGAGGAAAGGGGAAAATCCTTGCTACTTCTCAGCAGCAAGAGAGGAGCTGATGTGGAGCTGACAGGTCATTTGATGGCAGGGAAAGCACTCAGGTGAAAACGGAGAGAGTGTCCCCAGAAGAGAGGACGTTGACCAAAGCAGAAGCACAAGGAGGGTCTCCCACCCAGCAGCTAGAGAGTGCAGGAAAAAAAGTGCCAGCAAGTGGTATTGATTTTGTTCCTCTACTTTATCCTCATAGAGTTAGAAATCAAGGAAAACTGTGCTACGTAGGTGCATTACACTCACACCAGGAGCCTGAGGAGAAGAAAAGCAAGCTCTCCATGGCTACTCTGTCCCTCCGCATTGAACTTGCTTCCCCACCCACATAATTGGGAACAAAATGGGTGCAACAGGCAGAGCCCTGACTTCACCACATGTGTAGAGAGACGTGGAAAGGGAATTATATCCCTCATGGTTTACTCTTCACTAGAAGACCAGAAAAGTCAGCTAAGCTTCAATATGCCAAGAGAATCTGTACGTGTAAGCTATTAAATGGTAAAACACAGAAAGAGTAGGGAAAACAAAGCCACAATTAACCATCTGGGCATTTAAAATGGATTGCACTCCTGGATTAGGATGGGAGAGAATGAAGAGATTCCTACTTGAGCAAAAGGCACTGGCTCTAGGAGTCAAGGCACTCCTGCTCCAAGAAGGTTATTAAACAGCTACACACCAGTAACTCCACAGCAGGTGCTACCCTTAAATCCTACCTGCCAAGGGAAAAAGCAGTCAGAGCAGAGAAGGGAAGTAAGAGCTGCCGGCATACAGAGGCAGGCAGGGAGAGTATTACAGGAGGCTGTATAAAAGAGGCAGTGAAAGGACTGAGTCTTCTCAAGACTCTTGCCAAAGTAAATGTATCGAGTCTTTTGTTTACAGTACTCTCCTGTGCAAGTCATTTACCTTTGCTAAATGATTTCCAAAATTAGACCTAACCAAACAAACCCGTAATGGCTGAAGCTGGAGAACTTTCTGTTTCACATTCATGCAGCTGTTTCACTAATGCAATGACTTAATCCACAACCTTTTCATTTTGTATGAGACACTCTATTTTGAGCTATTTTTCCCCCTATAAAGCAGCAAGTTTACAAAAGGAAAAAGCTGTCTGAATCTCTTCCTCCTCTTTTATCCTTCTATGAAGACTAATGTTAGAACTTGCTACTATCAGGTTTTGTTTAAAGAATTTATGTGCTACCAAGGACCCTCTACCTTTCTCGGCAGTTACCAAAGCAACCAGCTATTTACCAGATGTGACACACAAGGCAGGCAATACATCTTCAGCTAATTTTAGCAATCTAAATGCTCTACAGTTTTACTAATATTTAATACAACCATCACTTTAGCATGGAGACCTTTTAAATAATAACAAAAGCCGAGCACAGCAGGGGGCCCAGCTCACTCAACTATGACTTACTCGGTTGCGAGCAGCTTCTAATCCCTCATGCACAACTTGGTTGCACTTCATATGTAATTATAATGGGCTGCATGAGCGCATCAAAACACTGAATTAACCAAATGGTGACATCCCCTTTCTTCATTAACTTGACACAAACAAACTTAAAGGGATATCTCAATCCGTTGTTTAAATCACAGCAACTTCAGAGAGAAACCCTAGCACAGAAAACCATTCTGCTGCCATTTTTCTTTTAAATCCCCTCTAAAATGCAAGGCTCTAAATGCATTTTCTTCTAAACGACAACACACAAAATAGTCAACCCTTCCTACAGTTTACAACATGCATTAAGAAAGTTATCTAGTTAAACAAAGTGGTGCTAAACAAGGATCTTAGTAGGAAGAGGCACCATCTACCCCAGTGGAAGCCACAGTAAGTAACGCAAGGAGCTCTTCCTCTCCTCTCAGGTGCAAGATCACAGGCTTTGTGGGACATTTTTTCCAAAGTTGTGTTAATACCTCACACAGCAGATTTAGATGTTCATTACAAAGCTCATAGGCAATCTCCAGGTGTTACTTTGTGTTTTCTAGTAATCCACAGAATGTCAGAAGTCTAGGATGTGCAAGAAACCTGAATAAAGAATATTAGAACTCCCCTATTACAACAGCCCAACTCTATGAAACACCCATCCCAGTTACGCACAACACTCACATTTAACTGAGACACCTATAGCTGATTATTCTAGAATTTTAAAGCACAGCTGATTACTAAGAGAAGAAAGTAGGACAATGATATGGATTAGAAAATCATAATATCATATTCTTTCTTAGGGCTGAAGGTAAGGTAGATAAAGGGTGTTAGAACATGTCAGGCTTTTTCTTGTTGTTGTTGTTCATTTGTTTAAATACAGAAATGCCCTCCTTAAAATTTCCTGGTTGGCAATCTCAAACTTGAGAATTTTTATTTAGGAAAACCAAAACTAATTTTAGCCTTAGAGGCCAGCTTACTTAAAATGGAGAAAAACAGTTGTCTAAATCAGATCACTTGGCTTTCTGCAGCTGAAAATTCAACTCTCTATATGATCTGCCGTAGTAACTTGAGGAAATATAATTTGGGTCCTCTCCATACAATTTCCTATACAGTCTATGCTTTACTTAAGGCAGACATATTAGGTTTCTAATACTGCAAAAAAACAGCAATCTGTGTGCAGGCAGATGTTGATTCATTAGGTTGAAAAGTATATGTAGTAAATGGGTCTGCAGACCATAGGTGCCTACGAAGACTACTTCCTTCTTGCTCAACTGAAAAAGTTCCATTTCTTCCTGGGTAAAGGCCAAAAGAAAGAAAAAAGGGGAAAAAACAGAAAAACATTCTGCATCATTGGATCATTAGGCCTGTACACTGATGGACCTGAGTTTTGGTTACTACATTTCAGTGAAATAGTGCAGAATGAACATCTCTCATGGTTCACTACTCTCTACGCTGACATGCATAAAGATACACAATACACATATTTGGATGCCATACTAAGTAATTAGATGTAACATATTTGATCAGCTGTCTAGCCTCATGTGTTTGCTTGCAAACAATAACTTCAATAGACTGATGATTTACGTTTCTGGCATTTTACAGTACAATATTCCCAACAGTCATTCTAAATACTGTAGCTCAACAAGCAACAAGGTATATGACGTGACTGCTGCTATACTTGCCGAAGTTGCAAGTAATCAGATTCTGGCTTGGTATAGTAAGTCACTAATATGCCACATGTAATTTTGTTTGTATTAATTATGGATCATTACCCAACAGAATGTTTTTTATTACTGGATGTTTATTAATAATTCATGTGATAGCAACTCTTCTTTGAAAAAATAACAACCCCTTTTTAAAAACTAAAGGAAATGGCAGGCTAAAAATACCCTGATCAGTTATTGAAATAATGTTTCTGAATCTGTCAGCTAAGCTTCTGATGCCTGCAGGATCTTATTCCCCACCACATTCACATAACATCCAGCTCAAGCACCCATAATGAGTATATATTGATGCATTATAAAGAGTTCAGAAATGAGTCAGGAAAGCAAGTGTAAGAACTGAGAAATGTGACAGTTCTTACAAGAATATTGGTGAAAAATTCAAGAAGATCAGTGTAATTCTTTACCAGAAGATTTCAGTCAGTGCAGGTCAGGCATCTCACTACAGTCTGGCAGAAAGAAATTTGCAGTTAAAACTGAGATGAAAATAAAGCATATTTAAGTAATGATAGCAACTAACTATCAAATCAACAAACTTCTAAAGCTTTATGCTTAAAAAGCATTAAAACAATGCCACAATAATTGTACTTAAAGCTTTCCCTACGACTACTAAAAATGAAAACTTAAAGTAGAAAAAAAAAAAATGCTCTGAGCAGTGGGGCTTGGACTAGACATGCTCCAGAGGTTCCTTCCAACCTCAATCATTCTAATTGGGTTGTTCTAATTTACTGGGGATTGGAAAAGAGAGAAGACAGATAAAGGGACCCTGTACATAAGAGGAACTTCTTCACATATACTCCCTGTTCTCTGCCATTGGCAAAGCATGGTGTTTAAAATGCCTTTTTATGATCTAGTTTTATGAAGAACTGGCAGCTCCCAGCTGACCTCAAAAAAATCATGATCCTTTCTCCCAATCTTCCAGAAAATCCCTCATGTACTCTGCAGCATCTGGCACCACAGGCCTGGGAGGAGATGAAAAATTGGCAGAACTGAGAGACGGACCATTTCATCAGAGCTGCTGCTAAGTTAGCACTGCCTGGATTATCCCACCCTGGAGTGCATCTTCCGTTGTCAGCCTAAACCTAAACAAACAAGCAGATCTTCCAAGTGTTGAAATGAATTCCTTCTGACAAAACACAAAACCTAAGGCTATGTTTAACAGTAAACATTGAGGTCTACGATACCATTATTTTTACATTTGAAAACGAAAGCAGATATTGGTACATGCAACAATAAACCATTCATGCAATAACATATTTGTAAACGAGGAGCCAGGATACCTGCTCTTTTGTCACTTGTTTGAAAACCTCAAGCAGCACAGCTGAAACCTCAACATGCTGTAATGCTTGTGCCATAGTAAGAATGACAGCAAATACTGACAAAAAGAATCCCATCTCTCTTGTCAAAGTCCCAAACCATATATGTTTTTTATTATCAACTTAAGATTAAGTGCTGCAAATGAAAGAGCATTAGAACAGAACATCTACACAGTCCTACATTGCTACAGATCCTTCTTTCCATAAATACACTCATAAACACTTGGTACACACAAGTGCCCAGGTACCTGGAAACATCAAGGTTTCAGTCCTAGAATTAAGTGAGAAATTACCATCAGTGATCACAAGGTGCTAGGGCTGTACATTAAAGCACTGTCACGGAGTGCCAGAAACAGCTGACTCTAAAGCGAGGTCACAGATTACCAGAACTGGGAGGGTGACACTGCTCAACTTGCAGACAAGAGTAAAGACAACTGACTATGAATGCAGCTGAAAGTTAAGTTGAATTCTTTGGAATTGAAAGCACAGTGCCAAGGTTAAAATTCAGAAGAAAGTCTACTGGAAATAGACTGAAGCAATTTGTGGAAAATGGGAAGCATTCTTCTTGACGGCGCCCAATAAGGAACCACGTGGGGAAAAAAAAAAAAAAAAAAGTCAGATTTAAATAAAGAGATGCATAAGCACCAAAACATCTTCTTTTTATGCCGTCAACACCTATGAAGTCTAAGATCAAGCATGAAAGAGTTCTCCCAGTCTTACTCGAAAACAAATGAAGCCAAGTTAGTTTTACAGACGTGAAACAGAGGTAGAGAAATGTTGGGTGTAGACAGGAATAAAACTCAGATTGCCAGATTATCCAGTCATACAGAAAGAAAAAAAAATAATTCTAAGAATACATTATTTTACAAACAAACTGCCAATAATGTTTTGGTACAAAAACCTATCTTCTGATATCACACATCTATGCATGTAACAGCTATTTGCATTTGCAAAATTGAAGGTAGGCACGAATACCTCCACCTAGATGCTAATGAAAACCCCATATCAGCTGTGTATCTATTAACTTTTGAGAATGTGACTCCAAATTCCCGGAAAATCGGAGTATGAAATCCTCATCATTTTAAAGAGCTGCATTTCAAAGTATGAAGCTCGCCTCAAAATAAAAAATATAAATAAAAAATAATAAAATCCATGTATAGTTCCATCACAGATGAAATAAGGTGACAAACTTCCATTTAAAAAATATCAGTATTTCAGCCTTTACACATGATCTACAGCAACAGTGAAAAACGATTCTGTACAGCCTGCAATGCTCTCTTAGACAAATGAGCCATCTTCAATTAAAAAAAAAAAAAAAAAAAAAAAAAAAAAAAAAAAACTTGGCATAAAAAATTACCATTCAATAAAAAAAATCATTATTTGGTCCCTTAAGTACCCCCTGAAGTAGAGGGCTATGGTGAAAATTTAGCAGGCATTGTTTTCCTCCAAATGGACTATATGCTTCAATACCCTAAGAGGCCTATAGCACATGAAATTTTAACGGAATTGTTAATGTCTTTCTAGGTTTTATAATACCACAAAGTGATACTCATCATGAGCTTTCACCACAGCAGATAAATGCTAATGCCTGCAGTACACAGCGCTTTCATAGTGGTTTTGAACACGAGCCATCCTCTACTCTCTTGGTGGGCAAATTAATGGGTTCAATAAATTTTCCAGCATCTCTAGATATGAATCTTTACCTTCACAAATGTGACCAGTAAATTCACAGGGTACAAAAGGGGCCACAAACAACTTTTGCTGTGGATTCCCTGAAATGTTAGACTGCTGTGAGAAATGCAAAAGGTCAAAGGCGTGGACTTTTCACAAGTCAAACCCACGGCCCAAGGTAGGAAAGGCTCGTGGAAGATCCTAAAGGTCAGAAGAGAGGGTCTCCCTTAACAGCGAGGTCATCTGTTCAGCTAAACCGAAACCAAGAGAAGCGAATTACCTGAAACCACAAGCACCACTCTCCTTACAGGAAATACATTTTTAAAGGGCAAGACATTTTAAAAGTGACGTGCATTTTATCTGAATAAAGAAATCTGTACTGAATAAAGAAATCTGTACTAAAGATGTTTTTCTCAGGGCACTTCTATAATTATTTGCAGTATCATGAAAGTTAAAGGTACCACAAAAAATCTTCCAGTCACAACTATTTGTTCATAGCTTCCTCTAAATGAAAATAACATTGTTTTCATCAGTGATTAAAAACATGTATTCTGTCTGTATTCATAAATTGTGTATTTACTTTTGCACCAATATGATTCGGCTGACGTTATCTTGTGAAGTTGTGCTTTATTTACCAAGAAACAGTATTTCAGAGCTTAGCTCTCCTCATGTTTTGTGAGAGGCATGTGACAAAAAATGCCATTATCTACCTTTTCAATGGAAACATGCAAGCATTAAAGTACATCCTCATAAGAAGTTGAGGAAAACAAACCTTAAACGGAGAGGTACATGTACATTGAGGTACATGGACTTGACAAGCTGTGTAAGAGAACAAAAAAGAAAATTCCAACTAGGATTTCTTCTGTTCTTTTTTGGCTTTATTTTTACATTGAGGAGAATTTTTGACCAGGTACAATTTCTTTCCATCCTACTCTTTCCTAGGTTGTCTGGTAATTCTGAGTTCATTAATCTACTCTTCAGCTCTAGTTCTGTTTTGTCAGCCATAGCACATTATTAGATGCATCCTAGAAGCGTACTCTGCACCTTCATGTCCATGTGAACTAAATTTCCTTCCTTTTGCATAATGCGCCAATGTTAACGTGGCCTGAGGTTATTTGCTTCATGGGACAGTGCCCTGAAGCTGATGATAAATAGAGCCTGAGCTGAGTTCATGTCAGGCGTGATCCTGTTCTCAGTGTGCTCAGCGTAGCACTGGTGGGTTCTTGGCAGAAGGTCTATGCAGTGGTGCCGCCGCCTCTCCATTGCTGACACCTTCAAAGCTACTAAGGGTCTTGCACAACCCACAATGGTTCCAGCTACAGTTTGACCAGTCCTGCTGTAGTCACCAAATGGCACTTTGAAGGTCAATGGGTCTACACCGTCCTGATTCATTTAAAGGAAATGAGGGAAAGCAGAGCTTACTGATGTGCTCTTCCCAAGTTAGACAACACTGAGCACTCAAATAAAAACAAGCAAAAACCCCAAACTTTCAGTGAAACACTGTTACCATTCCCATTTCCTCGGAATAATACACAACATGTTCAGGGATAGTGACAGAACTGCAGGTGGCAGGAGGCACAGCTGAGAAGACTAACTTGAAGGAACAAATGGCTCCATGACGCAAGGTTAGACAAATGGTCATGAAAGCAACCATATATTCTACCTGAGGCCGGGTTTCGCATTATTAAGCAAAATGCACAGTTTCACACTTTGGATGTACCTAAGGTAATTAGCTCAAGTACAGGAAAATTACCATTTTTTTAGGGTAAACAAAAATACGTGCTCTTCAAAAGCTTTACGTTCTAGCCTGCAGTTCGTTGTAACTCTCTAAGGCAGATGCTGCTTCTCTGATTCCAGCTGAGGCATGACCAGCCATCCTATGGTTAGTCCCTTAAAAACCAGTACAATCATTCATGGAAGTAGATGCTCTTTGGAGACTGAGCTCACTTTTTTCCTCCCACTAACTCCTGTCAACAGATGTTGATTTACTGATTTGTCTATTTTGTGAATATTCTGTTTTAACAAAAATGTAGAACATGACACTGGAAACTCATGATTTTTGCCCTCCTAAATTTTTGGCCTTATATAGATCAGTTTTCTGAAGCTTCTACCACAGCAAAAGGCTCTTTTTATTAACAGCTATTTTATCATTAGAAACATGTATGTTTAGTTGCTTAAAATGGTAAATTGCTTTCCACTGTCCTTGAAGTACATTTTATAAATATTGTATTAAATCCTTAGCTTATATTTCATAAATAATTTATTTTAAAAATACTTTTCCATGAGATGATCAGCTGCTGAGATGTTCAATTTTCTGGTAAAAAAAAAAAACAGGTATTTACTGCAAGTCTTATTTTAACTTGCTGAAAATTTGCTAAAAGCCCTATCTGGTAGATGTTACAGGAACTATATTCAGACTAACATTTCAGAAAGCTAAAAGCTCAATATTGCTAGCAGGGTTTATATCTTTGCATAAGCAATTTCAATGGCATGGGGAGATGCTGAATTTTACTCTAGGAAGCTTTCAAGTACAATTTTTATACCTTTTATAGCTGAAAATGACTTATAGCATATCTTGTGATGATCGGAAAAAGTTTATAGATTTCATTATATTTCATTTCATAACAATCCTCCCTATGTCATTTCCATTTCATGTCACTGCATTTAAACTGCTGTACAAACTTGTTCAAAGTGCTAGACATTAAAAAAAAAAATCAAAGGAAATTTCAGATAATTAACTTTGATGAATGAACATATTTTAATTCATGTCTGGTAATATTCTTGTTAATGACATGTCTGCTTAGGACATCCATTAAAAGTCCATTAACTTAACAGGGAAAGTCTAATAAAGTTGTCCTGGAAATTTTCTGGTATATTAACATTATGGACTTTTAATGAATATCTGCTGTAGGAACTGCTATTAGCAAGGCTAACATTCTAATTAAACCTAGGCGCTAAGAGACTGAGAAAGCAGTATGAAGATACTAACAAGCATAATTAGCACTTCTTTGGAAAATTTCTATACAGGAGGTACAGGTCACAAAATATGCTACCAGTAGCAGTTAAAGCTATTACAGTTTACTTCGTAGTCTGCCATCTAATATGTCAGTATCAAGTGCTTCTTTCATGTAATCAGTTGCTGAAGCTCCTGTTTACTTCTCTGTTGTTCACTTGAGCAGTACCGAACCACCAGCTAGCAAGTTTCAGAAGGGTTGAAATGCAAAATTTAAACATAACTTTTCGTAACAATGACAAGTAAAAAACCCTAATACCTATGAGTACCTAGCCTTTTAATCTACCCATCTGTAGCTCTATCTAGACATGCTACATTTTTAATGACATTCATAACACAAAATAAGAGCTTAATATATTCAGAAAAAAAAATTACCTATTTTTTCATACTTATCTTTCACCAAATCTTCCAAGCCAATCATTTGCCAGAAACTGTCATCCCAACCTCCATCAAAAGTATATGTCCACTTGCACACCAATGTGCAGAGGGATCTACAAAGGAGACAGCAAACACAGAATAAGGAAAATGAACACATTTGTTTTTAAACTTGTGACTAGATAGAAAGTCGTGCATTAACCAAAAATTCCACCAAGCATAATGCTAAAATTAAAGAAAGAATGGCTACTGTTTGGAGCGAATGTCATGAGAAACCTTAAAAGGACCTGATGTTTAAGATGCTTCTCTGCTGAAACAGCTCCTTGTCTGGATGCTTTTCTGCATAAATCAGTGAAATAACAGACCATGCATACGCCTAGAAGACAGTATAGCGTGAACATAAGAGCTATTCAGCAAGCAGCTCAGGGAAAGATTCGTACTTCTCCAAGCTGTACCTAAATAGCAGTATTTAGCATACTGCCCTTAGAAAAACTTTGTTTCTTATGCTTAAGCTGAATTGCAAGGACATGATGCATGCACTGATAATTAAGTTACATGCAATTTATCAGGCCAAGACATAAAAGGAAAATTGCATCCAGCTCTAGCTTCTGTATAGTATCTAGTCAAGTATCACTATCATTAGGTCTGTATTTTAACAGAAACTGATGACCGTTCAGTGACATGCTGAAATAACATTAGCTGTGCTGCAGCTGAATGCAATATTAAGTTGTTTCAATCCTCATTTCTGATAAGTTGACGTTCAACTTCACCATGAGAGGACATCACAAGGACAGGCTACAGGAGCAGAACATAAAGGAAAGGCAACAGCACCTGCAGAAATAGCTGTTGATCGCAGCAGGTAGATTGCTTTCCTCCTTAAATGATCCATACACCCAAACCCCCACTCTCCCCAAAATGTGGACAGCAAAAAATGTTCCTGAGTATTCGGTGCTGAACAGACCGTGTGTCTGAACAATGCAGACAATCTCCGAAGATCCACTTTTAACTGTACTTGAAAAGTCAATGAACTAAAAGGTATTAATAATGCTAAATACTGAAAATTTCAGCTACCTGTAGACTTGGGTAACAGCACTTTGGCATCCCACCATACTCCTCCTAGTTGCATGAAGTAGGGTTTTTTACTTTATAGTAATAGCAAAAGGCATTCAGTAAATGGTAGAGGACATTGTCTTCTTCTGGAAAAAAAGGCAGCTAAGGGAATAAAGCCTGCAACTTTCCAGTCTTGCAGATAAACATCCTCATCATAGTTTCCTATTCATATTTCCTCTAATAGGAACATTCCAAAAGCAATGCAACCACGAGTGTGTCTCCTCCATTAAAACATAACAACAACTAGCAAACAAATCAGCAAACAAAATACAATGGAAAAAGAACAGGCTTTGCTATGTAAAAAAAAACAAAACTAAGGCTTCTAGATACTGATACATTACATGCAATAAAGCCAAATGAGAACTGAAAGAGCCTTTACTTACTGCTGGAAAACAATCTGGAGCTCAGATTCCCCATTTGGGGGAACTTGCAATGAGAGCCAGGGATACAGAAGTAAAGGCAGAATTTCCATGGGCTGTGATAGCTGAGGGCACTGTTCTTAGAGCATGTCGTCAGATGTGACATATGTGAACAGAAGCTCATGCAGTTACAGAGATTTCCTCAACTTCCATTTTCTCATCCAGTACAGAAATGTATATTTTAATCACATCATATTTCGTTCCATTCTGTTCTTTCAGTGATTGTTTTTATAACTACATGAAACATAATGCTTACTGACAATCTCAACGTTTAAGACAAGGTGCATTTGACAATAAAATTGATTAATATTACATGTTCAGAGGGAAAAAAAAAAAGAAAGAAATGAAGAGGGTTACTTAAATCCTTATAAACAAGAAGGGAGATCATTCAAGCTCACAGTTCAAACAGTGCTTTGATAGTAAAAAGTTTTGAATCTGTTCTCCTTACAGTTGATAGATCACAAAATTATAGTTCAGCATCTGGTTAGAAAACAGAAAAGAACATGACTCGTAACTACATCAATGAAAATGTTGATATAAGAAATTCCAATTTCCAATGATTTAAAAGCCAGATACAAAAATATAATTAAAACCTTTGACAAAATCTGGGTGAATAAATGTATTCTAGGCTGCAGAAAATACTGGAAAAAATAAATATTTTTTCCCAAATCAGCTCAAAACTCTCATTAAAAGGAAAAAGGGGAGGCAGGGGAAGACAGAGAATCTGAAATATTCTTTCATTGCTCTAGGAAAAAAATAGACAAAAAAACCAAGAATGCATCAAGCTTTCCCAAATATGGTAAGTTCCAAATCATAGCAAACTATCAAAACTGAACATGTATTTCTTAATTAGATCTCAATGCTGAGAACTATTGCCACGCGCTGAATAACGCTCACAGGATGCCATCTGAATGTCACGGCTTCTCACATTTAAAGACTACAAAGCAGCTCCCTCTGCGTCTCTTTGCTTATCTGAAGAGAAACTGGAGCAAACGCACTGCCCGGCCAAGAGCTTCTCTTGAAGCTTCAGAGGAGGCCGCTTGCGCCATGTGCTCAGAGCCACATCCCGTATCAAATGTCGCCCCTTGAAACTGTGTGAATGGAGAATAGACCTGGCCCATATCAAGAGTATCCGCTGGATTCAGATGCATTTGGGTCCCTTTACTGGATATGGTTAGCAAATGTTTTAGTCATGAAATAGTGATGGGTCTGAGAGTATTTTCATCCTACTTGTATGGACTCATAAATGCAGAGCTTATAGAAAAGAGATAACTGACTTCTGGTTACATTTTCATAAAAAATAGGAATTAGAAGAATATGTATTCCCAAATTAATTAACTGGCAGATCTATTAATGGAAGGTATTGATATGAAGGGCAACCTCCAATTTGAGCTAAAACACTAACCCACTATGTTGGTAGATTTTTATTTTCATGGCCAAAGGAAGCACGTCGAAAAGCTCCTTCTCAGCAGAGTACAAACATGTAGAAAACACTGAAAATATTTTTTTCTTCCTGGGGTTTAGGCTCCTTATTCCACATTGGCTATTACTTAACTGCCAAGTAAAATTTACATGTTTAATTGAACAATATAGCTTTTACAAATCCTTAGTATTTAAGGAAAAAATATTATGTGCATAAAGGCATTTTCTTCTCTGAGATAATTGTTCAAGAAACTCAGTTCATGAAGAGGATCTGAGATGTCCATGATGACAAATTAATTTCACCGCACGGTTCAAAAGAACCTACATTTGTTGAACTCAGTTCCTTGCCACAAGTCTTACTTGACTAGGCATTCTCTAGTGAAAAGACAAGAATACAAAACAGACACAATTACAAACAAGTTGTTCAATTTGTCTATCCTAGAGACAGACAAATTGCAGATGCAGAGAGAATACTTGGTTCATGTTTTTTTCACCTTTGAATAAAATGGCATGTATTAGTTTTATCAGTAATTACCCACAGAAATCCTCATCCAGTGTATCGCCCTGAGGAACTGATAGTATAACTTTTAACTCGGAGAAACTGAACAGAAGACATGATGGTAAGAATGAAGTGGAAGAACCACAGCATTACCCCTACATATAATCCTCCAGTATTAGAAAATTTCAGCTGTCACCAGTGAGCCTTAAATTTATGACATGAAGAATATTCATTAAAGGGGAAAAATAATATTTGTTGTGGTATATTGCTATTTTTTTTTCCAACTGGACATTTGACAGTATTATCCCATTTATTTGGTCATAAACACCAGACTTGCACTAGCTACAGCTGGATGAACCAGATGGATAGAGGCAAGTATTCCTCATATTTCACTATCTGAAACGACTTTGTTCAAAGAGATCAAGTTAATAGACAATTCTAGGCAATAAACCTTTCCCAACTCCATCTAGTATATGAATTTAGAACATACTAGTTGCACAGACTGTCTTTAGCTAGGCTGAACTGAAGTGAAATACAGGAATCTGTTTTCCTCAAGAATATTCTAAATAAAATGAAAAATTTCCTTTCTTGGTTCAGAACAAAATGTTTTGTTTAGAATATCCATACCGAAAAAAAAAAAAAGCAACACTTTCACATGGAAAACTTTTTTTAAAAAACTTATTTAAACCATATTTTCAACAGGAATGTGACTGCATTGAGAAGTTCCTACCAATTCTAGCCTACAAAGAATTATAAGATCCTATTTGCATGCAGCAGCCTCAAGAAAAAATCCCTGCTACATTCATTATAAAGCAGATTTGGCTGGGCAGAGCTTATTACACAACCCCTTCTATTATTGTCTAGCTTTGAGTTCTTACGCATCTTCTGCTGCAAAGTAACTGTGCCTGTGCCAAAGTCCTGTATGACCAGAATCCCTGCATTCTGAAATAAATAAAATCACTGGCAGTATATCCCCAGAAGAAAACCAAGAGCTTTAGGGATTTTAAAGTGACCGGAGACACACTGATAATTCCCAAACTGCTGTCTGCAAGCAGCTGTTTTATCTCCACTAACTCACCAAAGAATCCAGGGCAACTAAACTCCTTTCCAAAGCATGTCCTCAAGGTTTGCTGATAGACGATTGCCCACGGAGTCCACCCACTCTTTGAGCACTCACTCGCTGCTTTGCTCCTCAGGGAGAAGGGAATCAGATAGAGCTTTCTGCAGATAACCAAGACCACACAGTGTTCCCCATTTTTGTACAAGTCTGTCTAACTGATAAAGATCACAAACAACATCTCCACATCTCTTTGGTCTTTCTTACACCATCCCTCACTCTCCAAAAGTGTAAAGAGTCTCAAATCCGCAGAGATGCTGCCCTGCTTAGGGACATACTTGCTATCTTTGACAAACAAATATAGCTCGGGGGATTTTCTATAACTGAAGTGGTCTTCTGGAAATCATCCTACTATTGTTGATAGGATAATACAACACCACCAACTAGTACAAGAAGCAGTTTTTCTCTGAAAAGTGACCCTATATGGCATCTACACGTGACCTTCCATTGAAGAGGACTAATACAATATTAGTACAGCTGGAAAATTAGTCAGCAACCAGCATTCAAGATGGAGGGCCCTATCTTGACCATACTAATGTGAAGGAACCTTTGTGTTTTCAAAACAAAAGAATATGCTTCATTGTCCCTAACAGGTCAGATATGATTTTAAGTTCATAAATATGATTAGTTTTGCAGGTATCACTAACAGCGTAATTTTAATGACAAAATAAATTCTGTCCTGGCAACCTGAGTCCCACGCTTCGAGAGGGTTGGTGGTGATGGTCTCACACCACATGCACCTGCTGAGGACTGTACCCAAAGCCAGGTCCCACAGACACTAGGACAGGTCCCAAAAGGAGTAGCGTGCAGTAGCACAAAGTAACTTTCTGTGGTCTGCGGGCCAGATTTATTTAAAGCCACTGACAATCAAGAACAAAGAAAGCTGTACAAGGTTCCGAAAACAAGAAAACCTAAAACAATGGAGTGCGACTCCCACAACATCAAACGTATTTCCTTTTGTTCTGCAGGCTGTAAAGTTAAAACAGATTTTGAATTCAAGTTGAAACCCAAGGCCTAGGTTCTGCTCAAATGAACCTCTCCACGTACTAACATCTGGACAAAGCTGTCAACATCCTCCAAAATTATGTATCCTGTAGCCTTGTGGCTTCCTACAAAAACGAGCAATTCGCCACTCTAACACAGTCACAGATCTGACTGGTTTTTACAAAAATGTCCCAGAGGGAACACGAAGGCACAGCACACAAACTCCTTCCACCCAAGCTTTATACTGAACAGAACTGGACACTGGTGCTGAAGAAGGCACTGAAGAAGGCAATGTAGGAGAGGTTATCACAGAGCAAAAGAAAAAGACATAATTATTCTCTGTTCTGTTAAATGGAATAAAATTATTAGTTCTACATACTACTGTCGTTTATGCCTGTCACACCAATGTCACTGCTCAGTTGATGTATTTTGCTGCTTTTGGTAAAATGGGGAAAGAGGGAGAAATTTACCCTAAGGGAATACTTCTGAGGCAATAGGAGAAAAAAATGTAACACCTAGTCATTTATATGCTAAATATAAATGTATGAGCATAAAAAATGAGTACAAAGTGTATGAGATGCAGCCCATATTAAATGTTTGCTAACAAGAATCAGCGAGAGCGCTGCGGGCTGTGTACACAGCGGTGTAGGAAGAGCTGCACCTGCTGTCACCCAGTCACTACAGGAGATCTCCCCGGCAGATCAGTTATAAACCACAGGGCCAAGAAAATCTGGGTGTGCTCCGTTTCCCAGCGGCTGTCTGCATTCTGCTCATTTCACCAATTCAACAGCTCTTTAATTGCATGGACGCAAGCTGAAATATCTCCGAGACTGCTCCATCCACCCAACCACATAAATCCCAAGTTCCCAATATTTACCGCACACTACTTTTTATTGTTGTTGCCTTTGACCCAAACCCTACGGAATTCCTGCTTGCCCAAACCCATTGTGTTAGCACAGCAGTGCAATGTGATTCTGGCCTGAAAAGGGTTTTCTTCTGACAAAAAGCTAAATATACTGAACAAAACGGACAGGTGGGGAAGACTGTACGGGACAACTAGCAGACACATTCCAGTTGCACTCAGAGGCCTCTATTTTCAGCCTTTCTATCTCTAGGAATTTAAACCTTGCCTGTAAAGGTAGCAAGGAAATTACTGTAATCAGTGTGAGCAGTTCTACTAGCTTTATGCTCCAGATAACATTTATATTGTTTTAAGGAATAAAAGATTATCTGCCTGCCATTTAGATTTTTTCAAGTTGTTAAATTTCACAGCAAAAGCTTGGAAAAAAAAAATCACTAAAAATCTCCACAGAGGAAAAAAGAAATATCAATCTAGGCTGACTTTGTTTCCTTCTGCATGAAGCAATGAAAACTCACTATTTGCTAACTGGGAGGTCAGTGGCAATTTTGTCACGTTGTCAAAGGTGAAATAGGATTAAACTCTAAATCTCAACCTTTAAGAGTCAATGTTCCAAAATTTACTCAGATCTTTTCTTTCAGAAGCCTTCAACAGCTCAATTTAAACTTTTCTTAGTATTGAATTCACCATAATGAAAATTGAATCTCAGTAAATAGCTCTCCAGTTTCAAAAACCAGAATTGTTGCACAGGTTCTAGGTCACATTTCCTTTTATGACAAGTGCAGAAGTTTGGTGGAAGTTACCCATCTACCAAAGTTACCATCCAGAAAGAGTGTGAACAACTCATGCCCTGTAAGCTAACTCATTACATTAAGCTATTGAAAATGCTGCTATTTGAATTGACTATGTAAGACCTTTCCTTACCTTCAAACCAATTTTGTTTTGAATATTGCTGACTCAGTGAATGTGTATGGTCCTAAGAGATCAATTCACACTCAGCAAGACTAAATATTGCTTAAAAAGAATTATGAACTTATACTGAGCAGCTCTACTGGCCTCACCTCTGGAAAAGTCAGAAATTTCACTGGATCAGTGGCACAGCTTTTGTTTAGAAATGTAAAGCAGTGCTCCCTGCCCCTATATCCTCACCCTGCCTGCCAAAGCGCAGCCTCTGAAGGAGTGTTTAATCATTTATGTAAGACGAGGGCTGTCAGGGAATAGCAGCTACATCCCAGCCCTTGAGGTAGGGGTACCTCCATGTATCCCCAACCTACAGACACAAGCATGACATTTTAAAACTTATTTTATTAGAGAAGGAAAGGTATGGGGCTTTATTGTTTTTCTCCAGGTTTCAGTGAGATAAATGGGAGAGTTTCTGTCTTGATTTTGTTAGGACAAAGACCAGACTTAGTCACTATGTTACATTCTGGAGCACAGGAAGGGCAGCAGCAGTAAGGAGAAGCACAAACCAGTCAGATAAGGCCCGGACACCTTCTCTCCTGTGATAAGCAGTAGCTCCAATTCTGGCAGAGGCTGTGCATTTTAAAGAAATGCGACTCTAAGCACATTTCACAAATATCCTTTCCATGGCCAGCACCATTTTAATATTAAGTTCTCTGCAATATCCAGAAAGCACAAGAAAGAATTGCTTGTACAAGACTGCAGTTTCCCTGCAGACTCTTCCAGGCCCCCAGCTAGAGGAGGCACTTCAAGGCAAGGGAATTACCATGGACCAGCAGAGATGCAGCCTGGAGAATGAACCAGGACTCCTGATTTTTCTGAGCACACACTTTCTTGCACTTTGAGAACTCACAGCCCTGAATGACAAACAGAACATGAGTAGCCTGCAAAAAAAGTCTTTCAATTAGCAAATTAAAAAAATAAGGTTATTTCTGTAAAGAGGGAAGAAAAAAAGAATTATTAATTTAAGCCTCTAACATTTGGTGCTCATAGTGTACCTCTTGGAAAAAAAAAAAAAAAAATTAGTAGTCTTTTTAACCTACAGAATTTTCTAAGGAAATGTGCTTTGTACTTAGAGGGAAAGATTTTATTGTCTGAAAAACATAACTCGCAGCTGCAATTTTCTACTCCCGCATCTATAATTAATCTCTCCTGATTGCAACCACTCTCTGGCAAGATTCCGTGTTATATTTAAACCCTGGATGCCACTTTGCAGAAGAAAAGAAGAACAACAGGATCATTTTCCAAGACTGCGTAGCAGGATAAGGTTTAGAGTCAACACAATCCTTTAAATCTCTGGGTTCAACCTACTGAAAAGCCCTCTCCAGAATTACCTTTTACCAACAAAGCGGGTACAAAAATCTGTTGAGAAATATAAAGAGTAGCAATTTCTTGCACTCTAGGAAAGGTACAAGTCTGATGTTCTGTTGTACAGATACACCGGGAACTTAATGACACATGGTTGGAAAAAGCACTTCTGTCACACTCAGAGACTTTAAGGATTGGCCCATATAAATCAAATTCTCTGTTGACTACGGTATCTTAAAAAAGGAAATACCTTTGTACATCCCACCAAATATATGAAAATATGCACTTGACTTACAAGTATGTTATAAGAAAATGAGCATATATGTGTGTGTGTGTGTGTGTGTGTGTGTGTATGTCTGTATAAACACACACATATACACACATGCATTTACACAGATACAGACATTTATATAGGACTGGGGGATTATATGTGCTGCAGTTGCTGACGGAAATCTGTTAAAAATTTATCTTTTAAAAAAATAAATAAATGCATCAAACACTGCAAAACTTGCCAAACAAGTCATATAACAGCAGGTGAGAAGATGAGGAGATGAGAAGATGCTTCTTTTAGTATTTGTAACAGTCCAATTAAAAAACAAACAAACAAAAAAAAAAGGAAAAAAAAGGGTTTCTCTTTAGGGACAAGCTATCAAGAAATAAGAAGCTGCCGACTCCTACACTTGGTTTTCCTAGAAGTTATGTCATTAGACCTGAAGGGAAACACTCATCTCAAGTACAACATATAGAGTCAGATTAATCCCTTGCGTACATCCAGTGATTTTAGTGGATTCATACCAGGGATGCATTTTGCTAAACATGTTGAGTTGGACCAGAAAGCACAAAATAGGAATATTTTATCCACCCACATACGCCTCATCATGTCATGAGGCAACGGGAAGCAAACAGTCAGACTGCTTGCTTTTTATTAATTTCATTCTGTATTATATTACAGCCACCCAACCAAGATTCGAGCCCATTGTCTTCAGAACAACAGAACAAGGCACAGTCCTAGACACAAAAATGTATTGTCTAGACAATTCAGACATAGCATGTGGAACTGGAAATATTAATCCATTCATTTAAAAGATGGCAAACAGAGGCAAAAGAAACTGAGTGACTTGGCCAACTGTCAAAGAGGAAACCTGAGTCGGACCCCTGGGGTGAATCTGAACTCCTAAGGCTCATTCCAGTGACCGAGGCACAAAATCACCCACAAATGCATTTCTAACAAGCTAGCTGAACACACTGAAAGTCTGCACAGATACAGTCTAATTCTTTGGATATGAGAATAATAAGTATGTACATATATAAAAATATAGAGAATAACAGGTATGCACATATATAAAAATACAGCTCTTTCTCACTTTAAAGTGATAAAAGCTTTTTTTTTTAAAAAAAAAAGTAAAAGGCTACAAACATTACCCCAAAAATGATATGGCAAAATAGAAGGAAAACTGGAAGTAAACCCTATGCATGTAAACACTTCAGACCAACAGCCTGTCCTCCGGGCCTCCTGTTGTGCAGTGACAGCAGCGTTTCTTTCAAGCTCAGTATTTCAAGCAAATCAGACTCACGATAGCAAGTCAAACAGTCCCCAAACAGCCACATGTATTCTCATGTCTCCTAGCTGTTACTATTACGACTGTGATAGGACGGCCACAGTTACTAGCCCCAAACAACTTCTATCTTCTCCTGCATGAGAAACAAACGGGATGGGCATCACCACCATGCCCGTGCAGAGAGCACAGCGAGTAAGGAGGTGATCGGGTGGTGTCTAGCAGCAGCCGGGCGGACGTGACTCTCCAGATAGTGACAGGTGCAGCAGAAGAAAGAACTACCATCCCAGGATTCTCTCAACAGGTTCGCTATAAAGGTGCATTTCATGAAACATTTCTGTTGACTAATTCAACACCAAATAGCCTATCTGTTCCTGATGTCAGAACCGTGGAGACTACCACAGCAAGGCACCTGAGCTCACGTGCGAGTCTGAAGTTCTGAAGAAACATCACTATCGTTAAGGGGACTGTTTGCCCATGTAGAGCCTAGAGCCTAGGCTAAGTGAATCCAGAACAGAAGCAGGGAGATTGCTAAGAAAAAAAAATTACATTCTCACGGGGACGGATCTAAACAAACTCCAGTGCTGAGCCCGTCTTTACTCAGGCAAAACACCTTCAAATCTTACTCAAGACAGAATGACAGGGTTTGGCTGCCGTGCGGATATGAATCACAGATGCATGTTACAGATTCCTACAGAGACAATGAGGTGTTCTGTTACCTCTTGTCATAAAAATTAGTTCAGTGAACACATTCTTAAAATCTTAAGTCAGTCCTAAGCACAAGATATATTTGATCAAAGCTTATATTCATTAAAATCAATTTTTTAAAAATTTGGGGAGTTATATTTTAATGAAAGGCATTTAAATCAAAAGCAAAATGGTGCATTTTACATCATATGCTATACCGCACATTTGTATTTTAATCTTTTACATGGCATTCAATAACAGTGTGCCTATCTCTAGGGTATATTTTATAATAATAGTAAAGGCACTCACTTATAGTTCTTTGGAATTCATTTCCTGTAAATAAAAGAGGAAAGTAAATTTTTGAGTAGATTACAAAAAGCAATGAGATTAACCATATCTCACCATCTGCTTATGAGAGAATAATGCAAGGCAGAAACACACTATTTAGATTGTCGTGATTAGTTTTCACAAACCAATCAAGAAAAACCCCACAAAGCAGAACCATGAAGTTTTCTGAAGTTGGCAAAAGAAGCAAGTAAAAAAGCATATACAAATTTCCATAAAATAAAAGCAAAACAATCAGCTTATTTACATCAGCAGCAAGGAAGTGAATACAAAATATAGGAGGTGAGGCAAGGAGGTGAATAGATCAGTTGAATAGGAGGTGAATGCAAGAAACAAGAAAGGATACAGAGCAGATAAAATCAGGTGCGGGGGTTTATTGTTCCCTCACTATGTGGTAACAAGGCCATCAGATCAAAGCAGCCAGGAAAGCATCATACAACTGAAAAAGTGTACAGGTATTGCTGGGATCAAAACCCCAAAATACATAAAAATATATATATATAGCACGTAGAGGAGTATCTAGACTGTTCCCAGTAGAGCTATATAATATACGGCAATATATTAGCATGATTAAAACCAGTTACCTCCCAGTAGAAAGCTAACATTGTGCTCAGCTCTAGGATTCCTCCCCTCCTTGTTTTCCTTGGAAGCTATTACTGCTGCCAGTGTAAAAGGGAAGTGACGGGACAAGGTGAGCCTCCACTTTGACCTGTTACAATGATCAAACAGATCAACCCAGGTTCTTGGAAGACTGGACAGAAGAAAGAGACGTTATGGTACTAACTGATGTTCAGAACCTGCAACACAAGGATAGTGGGCATCAATGGTTTTCATTTTCATTTATGTCTTAAAAACTACTTTGCCTGGGAAGGAACATCCACGGCTGTCTCAGGAGAGCGCTAACAGGGCACCGGTGAGCAGGGCAATGCCTCTGCTTGCCCTCCTGTCAACCCTGCGAGAGGTGATGCCTGAGCCAGAACGTTGGAGATTAGCACTGTTCAAAACTCTAATGAACTTTCATGCAGTTTAACACTACCAAAATATTTGTCTTTCCTTTCCTTGATACTTGAAGTAAAATCAGCTACTGCCAGCACAGAGAAGAACGGATTTAAAATTAAATAACTTTTTAGAAATTTTAAGGAGAAAAATTAAAAATTATAATTTTAAACCCCACATCAGCTGAACGAGAAAATAAAGAATGCCATTGAAATTAAAAAAAAAAAAAAGCAAGAATTACCATATCTGTGTGTTTTACCAAAATAAATGATGGAAATAATAAGATCTTTCTTCATTAAAATGCTATGCATTTTAATATGCCATGCATTTTTATGTAGGAGAAATTAAGAACACCTTTTAAATATGTAATTTTACAAACTACCATCTATCTGTGAGCTTAGTCCTTCAAGCACTTCAACGCGAGTAACCCGATCTGAGACAACAGTGTCTTTGACGTCAGCTGAAACATTTATGCGAGGCAACTCACTCGTTTGCATAAGCAACTGCAGGATGGTGCTTGACTTATTCTATACAAGTTGTCCTTACTCACTCCAGGAATCTAAGTCAGCAACAGCAGGCTGCACGATCTGACGTTCTCCGTAATTAAGCCGTTTTCCTCAGTGCAAAGGTCACCTCGACTAAAGAAAAGCACCAAGTATATTAGGACACTGATGTTCTACAAGGTTCTGGAGGTGCCGGTCCAACTCAGCGCTGCCTGATGCAGACAGAAACCCCTAGCTCTCAGTTTTACTGAATTCTCTTGCCCTGACATGCACAGATGGTATGAGAATGAGCAGGATCTCACACAAGATCTGCAGACCTGAAGTAGAGATACACAACTCTGGGCTGCAATAACAAGAGAATCATTATGGTTGGAAAAGACCTTCATCAAGTCCAACCATAACAACAACAACACAAATAGCTAAAATAATCTACATCCAAATCAAAAAATAACAGTGACTGCCACCTAGGCAGCATTTATTAAAGGCAGCAGTTATTAAAGAGAATTTTCTGGAAGAAGGAAGAATGCGTCATGCCATGGGCTTGAGCTAGAGTGAAAGTGCTCATGTCATGTCACAGGCTCTGACAGGCAGATTATTCAGTTGGAGCAAGGCATTAGACAGAAACTTTTCTTTTTGTGGATTTATCTTCATCTTCACCAATACACAATTTCCTCATAAACACTTCTAATTGGTATTGATCAAGAACCTGCAATCTGTTTGCAAGTCCTTATCCATAGTATGTACCAGGTGAGAAGTATCATCTTCTGCTCCATAAATGGGCAAAAAGTTCAGAGGAGGATATCGAATGGTGTACAAAGAACAGTTCTCTAAACATTCCTATAACCAACAGCCTGCTCATACCAACATGCTTGGATAGCAAATAAAGGACCCAGACCAGCAAAGCACTTAAGCATATGCTTTAACTTTAAGCACGTGCCTAAGTGCTTTGCTGGAAAAAGGCCCAAAGAGAAGAATGAACATGGTTAACTGAAAAGCCCTTCAGAACTGGATTGACCGCTTTGTTTTTCCATTAACTCTAGTTGCTAGTAAACACATTTGGTCTCACCATCCTGCCCAATGCATTTAATCCACCTCAGAAGTAGCAGTCTGGCACAACCAATCTTTTCACTCAGGGAAGAGTTGTGAACCACAGAGCAAGGGAACTGCAAGACATGCTTGGGACAAGGCCACGACCCTCAAGCTAAAGCATCAGCCTAATGCCTCTCTGATAAGAAAATCCACAGCAAGACTCCACCCTTCAAATACTCCTTACGTGGCTCTTTTCCACCTCTTGCCTCAAACGCACAGAACTTATTTTGTGGATCTTACAAAGAAGACACAAAAAGTTGCCGCAGGACCAAGCCTCTCCTTCCCCTCTGCTATGCAAAGGGAAGAGATCCAAGAGATTCTGACCACAGGCCCTGGAAATGTGACAGTCTTTCGGTTAGTTCCAGCTTGGCCAATTAATAATATATTTTTATATGCACC